>CAJNJA010045764.1:0-26635 GCA_905231915.1 Symbiodinium necroappetens | reverse complement strand
TCCAATCAAAACCCTGTTCGAATTATGAAGGCTCCTACATTACCTAAACCCCAAACCCTAAACCCCTAAACCCTAAACCCCTAAACCCTAAACCCTAAACCCCTAAACCCCTAACCGCTAAACCCCTAAAACCCCTAAACCCCTAAACCCCTAAAGCCCTAAAACCCCTAAACCCCTAAACCCCGAAAGTCTAAACGGAGCCGAGGCTGGCCTTAGCAGCACAGGAGCAGCACGAGCAGAGTTGTCCAGAGCGCTGGGACGACGCTGGGCGAGCTGTGGGATTGCAGAGTGCTTTCACAAAGCTCTGTAGGGTCTTCCCTAAACCTTAAACCCTAAACCCCTAAACCCTAAACCCTAAACCCTTACAGGGCTTCCTGGTCTTCTTGCTTTGGGTGTCCCAGCTTTTTTCTAGCTGCGAAGGCTCTGAAGAACGACAGTGCTTGGTTTAGGGTTTAGGGTTTAGGGTTGATTATTATTCGCACTTCTCGTTCTGTTGCGTTTATTGTTATGGTTGCTGTCCTGACTTAGTGTTGCACGCTGCTTCGCAGTCACTGCAGCCGAGCCGGCGAAAGTTTGCGCTGTGACGGGCGAAGTATTGAGTCGCTGTTTGGAGGCATGCCTTACTTAGGGTTTGGAGTTTAGGGTTTTGGGTTTAGTGCATTTAGGAGCTTCTTTGCAAGCCTGCTGCAAAGGGGCTTCTATGATAATAGCTCTGATCCGTCAACCCGAAACCGATACCCATTCAACTCGCCTGCTTCCGCGCCTTCCCAAGATCAAGTCGCCGAAAGCCCCCGCTAGCAGTGAAAATAGCTGGCCTAAGATCGGGTGTTGGAGTGTCAGGGGAGAAGAGCGCTCGGCGCAGAGCATATGATGTTCTTCTCAGATGGCTAACTTGTTTGACCAAGCCTGTGATTCTGTGAACCCCCAAGAAACCCCTTGACCCTCAAACCCCAAACCCTAACGAAGCATCCTAAAAGCTCAGGAGCACCAGCACAGTGCACGGACGGCACGCCATGCCTCCAAAGGCAAAGTTGGGTTTGTACTGAACCAACTCTAACGACGTTACGGGGTTTAAGGTTGTTTTATAAAAGAGCGCAGGCATTATAGTTAGTTATATGACGTAGGGTTTACATTGAGTCTTTCAGTGGCGCGCTGGACTGGGCTGGACTGGCAAAGCTGGTTGTGAAGAAGCATAGTTTCTATGTCTTTCCGTCTTGAGGTGTTAGGGTTGGGAGGGTTTTATGATGGGCGTTTGCATGATGCAGCTTTTGTGAGTGTATATAGGGGTCAATGGAACACTGATGGATGTACTTGGGTGGGGGGTTACTATATATTATTTAGAATTACTCATTGCCGCAGGGTCCCAAAGAAACACTACACTTCTAAAGTTCTTCTTTCTGAGTCCACATGTTTAAATCTGCTTGGTGATATCTTATGGGATTTCCATTTAAGAGGGGTCCTACTTTATATAGACCTTATAGACCCTACATATTGCAAGCCTTAAAACTAAAACCTCAATAAAGACGTTAAGTTGCAGGGTCCTTACTACCGGGACTCCAGAACAGGAACCCATGGGCTCTTATGGATGATGATATAAATCCTGCAGTACCCATAATAATTTTAAGGATTGGTATTGATTCCCATGGTTTAGGGTCCTTGAGGTAATGCAGGATGTATATCATCAACAGTACCTTCCCAAAAGCACATGGTGTCTGATACTACCACAAGGGAGGGTTACGTGACACTGTCAGCTCCAGGGGCTATATAGGGTCCAGAGTTTAGGGCTTTAGGGGTTTAGGGTTTTAGAGTTTAGGGTTTAGGGTTTGGGGCTTTAGGGTTTTCGGGAGGGTGTGAGAGTTTGGGGCTGGTGGACTTCAGGAGGTAAGCAGAGTTTAGGAAATGCGACCCGAACCGAGGCGTTCGCAACGGCGCCACCCTGCTTCTAGTTCAATCCTGGCTTCAACCTGACCCGATTGAACCCGCGGCACCTGAACTTCAGATTATTCCTTGAATCATCCCACAAATGTAAGCGAAAGTGCTGGCTTCAAAGCGTATTGATTGGCATTCCGTAAACTCCCAAACCCCTACAAACTTACACCTTAAGCACCTCAACCCCTCAGGACCTAAACCCCTGCACCCGATGAGTTAGATTGGAAGATCCGAACTGGGGCCCCTAAACCCCAAACCCGAATACCCTAATACCCTAATACCCTAAACCCTATTGCCCTAATACCCTAATATCCTAATACCCCAAACCCTAAAACCGAATACCCTAATACCCTAACGCCCTAAACCCCGAAACCCCGGTTCGGCCGCGGCAAGGCACCTCGGTCAGCGCCACCTCCAGCCGTGCACCGACGCCAACAGGCGCCGAAGGCCCCCCCAAACGCGGTCACCGGTTTAGGGTTTAGGGTTTAGGGGTTTAGGTTTAGAGTTTAGGGTTTAGGGGTTTAGGGTTTAGAGTTTAGGAGCACGCTCACCGGTTTAGGGGGTTTTAGGGTGCTAGTAGGGCTTAAAAAAGGATGTCTACTGTACAAGACTGTTTCGGGGTGTGGGGATTCATGGTTTTTCGGGTTCAGTCGGACTTGTAGGGGGTAGGTTTTATAGGTGTTGCTTTGCTCACGTTTTCTTTGGCTTCTGGGCCATATATCTCTAAGGTTGAAACCATGGGCCCNNACCCTGGGATCCTTATACACCTGCTACATACCCTCTATGTACCTTTAAGGGTCCCTAGAAAGGCCTAAGGGTCCATATTAGGGGCCCATACTTCTAACCTTAGAATATAGGGGTGATGGACGTGCCGAATGTCCCGAAGCCTTTCCTGGGGCTGCGATGCGAGAGATCATTCCTTTATACTTTTGAGAACAAGCTGTGGTGACAGCTTAACAGCAAGCATAACCATGATCACTGTAAAGTTGCTCATACGAGTAATAGTTTGACGCTAGAATCAGCGCCCATCCTAGCACTAAAATTGTAAATGCAATTGTTTTGTATTTAGACAGCTTCACACAATCTCCGCTTATTCCTGGGTCTGCCGTCGGGGCCTCCTTTAATTGAAGTCCCAAGTCGGTTGGAGAAGTACGTGCACATCAACATGTAACGACTCAGCTAGCAACTCTGGGCCACGTTCTACTTACGCTGCTCTGCTTTATGTTTTATAAATGCCTTAAGCCTAAACCCTACAGAACCTCTCTGTCAAAAGGCCCGCCCTCTGCGTTTCTGGCCATCCGCTCGCGGGCGCAGGTTCATCAGCAGCTCGGCTGTTGGCTTAGTTCTCGGGCTTAGGACTTAGGGCTGCAAGGGTTTAAGGCTTAAGAGTTTAGGTTTTAGGGTTTCCCCATTTCAATAATCCCTCGCAGCGGCAGAAATAGAGAGACTGCAAGATTGGCATTCCATCGTGGGGCCCCACCACGACGACGACTACAGGGTTCCATGGTCTGGGGTGTTCAACCTTCCTCTTCGGGCTTAGGGCTTGGAGGGTTTGGGGTTTAGCAACAGGGTTAGGGTTTGGGGTTTGGAGGGTTTAGGGTGTAGGGTTTAGGGTTTAGGGTTTAGGGTCAGGGTCTAGGGTTTAGGGTTTGAACCTCACAGTGCGGAGTTTAGTGTTGGGAGCCCGAGGGTGTGGCAGCTGAGGCAGGCAGTACACACCGCGACGCAGCAGGCCATGTTAGAGTACCAAGACGATGAGGACGAGAGCAACACCCTTCTATTGACTGTGGATGCCCTGATGCGCGACTTCGCATCCTTGGTGCAGGAGTTGACCCTTGTCAGCTTTTGGGAGTCTGTGTCTTGAGTTTGCAGTCGGTCAGGGCGTGGGGCTCACATCTTCTTGCATGCTATGATGCTAGACGTGACATGTAAGGAAGATGACAGAGCTGAAGGTCAGTTCTGCTGTGGCGTTGCTTCCGCAGTTGGAGGCTTTGCCTGGGGAGGCGGCGCTGGACCAGCTGGTGGACCTGCAAAGACGACACAGCGTTCTGAGGAATATCCTCCGCTTGGCGATGGAAGACCTGCCCAGTAGCCCACCGCAGATCAAGCCGCGAGTTCCAAATGGGCAGCCAGCTGCTCAAGCTGAGCTACGATCACTGCACTCTCCTGCGGGCACACCGAGGCGTCCTCAGACCCTGCCCCCTCTTGAGACCCGCCGCTCTGGCGAAACCCCGCGCCTTGGCCGTTCAGAGAGCCTCGGCGGTCGGGGTCGGTCTCTAAGCAGGGCGAGCAGCCAGGGTGGTCGGCCAAGCAGAGCTAGCAGCCGCGCCAGCAGCCGCGCCAGCAATGCCAGTAACGTCAGCCGCACAAGTCGCGTCAGCGTTGCCAGCCGCATCAGCCGCATCAGTCATGTCAGCCGAGCCAGCCGTGTCAGTAACCGGGCACGAAGCGTCGACGGCCGGCGCATGCCAAAGCGATCCAGCAGCGTCCAGTCCCTGCAGTCCAGGATCAGTGCCTTGGCCGCAAATAACTCCCCAAACTGCATGGTGAAGAGCAGCGGAGCGTTCGGCTAGTCTACGATTTAGGGGAAGACATGTCATTCTTGCGTTTGTCCGAGGTTTACTGAACCTAGTTAAACCTTAAACCCTATGTCGTTGCAATTTCGCTGTGTCCGAAGAAGAACGCATCCGACAGCAAATGGTTCGCGCTCGCTGAAGGTAACCTTAACCCTAAACCCGACCTAGTGTAGGGTTTAGGGTTGCACCTAAGTTAAACTTCTGATTCCCTGAGAGCCTCTGTGTTGACGTCGTATTCGTAGAGTAACTAGCCTTTTTTTGAGGTTTACGCTTTATCGGTTTACTTTAGCCTTTTTGGGGTACGATAGAGCCTATTATCCCAAAGGCCAACTTTTCATTCCACTGGGATACTGGACAAGTCAGAGGTTGATCGGCTTCTTCATGAAACACTTGGAGGTTCATGGGCAGTTATCAGTAGGGTTACAACTAGGCCAACTAGCCTTGTAACCCATATTAGGGGACTTATAACCCTGCTTATAACTACCCTACAACCTAAACCTTACACCCTAAACCGTATAGAACCGCTGAAGGAACCCTACTTATAGCTACCCATAAACCTCAAGACAAGCGTGGCCTTGCGAAGGTGAGCTTCAACATGGCAAGCAAGACGCACAGGCCAAGACTGACCCAGCGGACGTTGTGCCTGAAGGGTACTTGGAAACAGCTGTTGTTTTTATTTTTTAGTCACCATAACATAACCCCCAAGAGACAGCTAATTAACTCTATTTTTTTGCAAGGGTACCAAGTTCAGCAGGTGCAGGTGCGAACGAATCCAGGACCAGCAGCTGTAGGATCCTCGGCAGATCGGAGGTTATGATGGGTTGGCCGAGCAGGCCTAGCACAAACCTTGTGAAATGAGACTGCTCAAATGTTTTGAGTTTATTATCACTCAATGAAAGGTTTAGGGGTAGGGCTTAGGGTTGAGGATTGGGCTAGTATTCCTCCTTCGGATTGTTTGGCATCTTTGTTGGTTTGGAGCCGACCAAATGTTTCCATGGTTGGGACGGGGGCGATTTTAGGATGTAAGGTTGCAGTCCCTGCTCAAAAAAAAGGCCTGAGCAGGGTAGCCCTTATGCTTAGGAAGTGATGTGCAGCAGCGCAGATGATGCGTATACATCGTCTGCCGACTAGATTGCAAGCAGATTCCAAAAGATTTCAGATGTGGCTCCGCACTTTGGCGGTGGGGTCCAACAAAAACCACAACAGGTCACGATAGAGGATAAAGGCTGCATCGCCGCCACAGCACCAAGGATATCGAGACCTTTCGCTGGAGGAGATGCGGGCAGAAATTGAGGCAGAACGGAAGAGGCGCTTTGGACGAGCATACTGGGGTTTCCGAAAATTCATGGTTTGTTGCTATGTGACCACCTCACACAATAGGAGCCGCGTCATGTTTCTGCCTGTTGGGTTTGGGCATGACGATGTAGTGTCCATGCGGTCCAGGGTGCATGAAGTTGGCACTCAGATTGCAGGAATCCGTGCCCTAAAAGTAGTCCTACATGGTAAGAATGGAAGCCACGAAGACAAGTGTAGTAACAGGCTAGTCGTAGCAGTAGATGTAGCAGCAGCAGTCGTCGTCGTAGTGGTAGTGGGAGTGGCAGGGGTAGTGGTACTGGTGGTGATACTGGTAAATGTACTAGTAGTGGTAGTGGTGGTCGTAGCAGTAAGTAGCAGTGGAGTAGCAGTAGCAGTAACAGAAGGAGTAGTAGTAGTAGTAGTAGTAGCAGCAGCAGCAGCAGTAGTAGTAGTAGTAGTAGCAGTAGCAGGAGCAGCAATAGGGATTCCGGTTGGTGCTCCTTATTATACGGATGCTTACGAGGCAACGATTACGAAGCCCAGATTCAAAAAGGCAAAAAAAATAACATAGCCAAAACCTAAACCCTAAGCCTTGAAGCCCACCTTCAAGAAGACAAAACCACTGCCAAACCCTAGAGCCGAGGAACCCTAAAACACCAGCATCCGATGATGAGCATTCGCTAGTTTCGGACCTGTCTTCAAGAAGTTCGAGTCGAGTGTACGCAATACATGACTTCTGGGAAGGACGCCGCATATCTAGAGCACTTTTAAAAGCAGCCTGGGATGCTTGTCGGAGGGGTCGCACAGCCCCCGCGCATTCGAGTTGTTGCTGTAGGGCTTAAGGCCTAGGGAAGGAGCATGGGGCTTAAGGCCTAGTAAAAGGAGCATGGTTTGAGAAGAGTTCACAAGAAGGGGCGAGATTCTCGAACAAGGGTCACAGCTCAGGGTTTCGGTCGCAGGTACATAGCGGAGCGCCTGGGTGTGTGAGCACGCCGTTTTCGAAATCTGGGAACGGCACTCAATATGCCGGCTCGACAAAGCCAGGATTTAAGGTGTAGGGTTTAACCTTTGGGGTTTTGAATTAAGGCACATAGATACAACCGTTTTCGCTTCAAGAGCTTAGGGTTTAGGATAGCAACAAGACAGGCAGTGAGAAACACTGATGGTTCTGTCAGCCTTCATCCTGCCAAAACTGACAGTACGAGTCGACAAGAAACTGTAGCAGAAGGCCAGGAAGCACTGTCACTGCTCCTAGTCGTGGCCATCCTAGTCATACATATGAACTAGAGTCATCATTCGTATGGTCAGTAGAAGCACCTGTGGTAGTTGCAGTGGTCGTCGTGGGGGCCGCCGTCTTATTGGCAGGAGAAGCTATATGCAAGCAAGACAAGTTTAGAAAGAGCAGTTGCTACAAGAAAAAACCGAGACAAATAGCAGTTAGGGTAATTGGCACTGACAACAGTGGCGACACTAAACAGGATGTTGGTAATCAGCAAGACGAAGACTATGATGAATAGGTAAACCACGGCCACAATCATACCGTACAAGCGGCAATAACTGGAAACTTCCGAAGGGATGCAACTTAACCCTAAACCTTAAACCCTAAACCCTAAACCTTAAACCCTAACCCTAAACTCTAAACCTTAAACCCTAAACCCTAAACTCTAAACCGTGGCTTGTTTACTGTTGCTACAAGGAACCTTTAGGCGTTCCATGAGGAAGGCTTTAAGGGACCTATCAGGTTATCAGGGGATACTGGTAGGGTTTGGGGCTTTAGGGTTTAGGGGTTTAGGGTTTAGGGTTTGGGGGTTTAGGGTTTAGGGTTTAGGGGTTTAGGGTTTAGGGCCAGTAGTCACTGTGTGCAATGTGCTGCTTTGATGCAGCCTCGCCGGACACAGCTAGTTTCCGGAGCTCTGTTTTCCGCCAGGGTGGAGCAAGATGTGCAGAGCTGGATGTTAACCCCAAACCCGCAAACGCATCTACGCCCTAAACCCCCTAAAGCCTGTTGCGACACTGTCTAACGCATACTACTCCTTGTCGTAAGCCTCGGAAAGTCCCGATCTTAACCTGTGCAGTGCGATCTCAAAGTCTCACTGCGAGATGGGTTCCGAAAGTCATCTGATAGCCCGAAACTCCACATCCTAAACTCAGACCCCCTATAGAACCGTTTGAAGGATCCGCATTTACAAAGAGTAAGTATACCTAAGCCCTAAGACCCGACACCAGAACCCTAAACCCTTAAACCCCTAAACCCTAAACCCTTAAACCCTTAAACCCGAAACCCTAAACCCTTAAACCCTTAAACCCTAGACCCTTAAACCCCTAAAACACCCTAAACCCCCTAAAACACCTAAAAACCCTAAACCCTACAGTCGAAGCTCCCCCCTGGGCCCCTGGCTCCGAAAAAAAGCCCCCGGGCCTGTCGAAGAACGATGGACCCGAGAGCCCCCTGAGGTCGGAGTTTCGGGGCCCTTTAGAGGTTCAGGGTTTTAGGGTTTATAGGTTTAGGGTTTAGAGTTTCGGGGTCCTTTAGAGGTTTGGGGTTTAGGGTTTATAGGTTTAGGGTTGAGGGTTTAGAGTTTCGGGGTCCTTTAGAGGTTTAGGGTTTAAGGGTTTAGGGGTTTAGGGTTTAGAGTTTCAGGGTCCTTTGGAGGTTTAGGGTTTAAGGGTTTAGGGGTTTAGGTATTTAAGGTTTAGGGTTGAGGGTGTAGGGTTTAGGGCTTTAGGTTTTAGGGTTTTTAGGGTTTTATAGTTTCGGGGCCCTTTATTTAGAGGGTTTAGGGTTTCTTAAGGGGTTCTATAAGGGCTACTATAGGGGTTTAGGGTTTAGGGCTTGCGCCCTTTTTTGGTTTAGGGCTCAGGGGTTCTAGGGTCTTTTAAGTGAGGGTTCAGGTTCTAGGGGTTCGGGGTTTTCCTTTACGGGCTCAAAGACAGTGCTAGAACAGATTTATCAGGATTTATGTGGCCTTTACTGCCTTAAAACAGGTCTTCCCGGGATTCAAGTCAAGAAGGTTCGATGAAAGATGTACAAGAATGCATAGGTTTTCAATATGATGGTGTCTAGTTAGACGTCTGGAGAAGGTTCGATGAAAGATGTACAAGAGTGTTTCGGGTTTGGGGATCTATGGCTCAGGGTTTTAGGGCATTGGTTTTCTGTCCTGGTTGAGTCGCTGCGACCACGTGCAAAACGGCATTAGGATTTTGGGGTTGTTTATTAGGATTCTTGGGTTTGGAGTTTAGGGTTTGGGGTTTAGGGCATTTGTCTGACTTTACAACGGTTCTATGAGGGCCTGATCAGGTTTTTCTTCCAAGGTGTTAGGGCCTGTGGCGTGGCTTTGGGGCGTTTGTGTCTAAGTCGGAAGAGCTGTAAAGCAGTTTACGGGTCGTAGTAGTAAGTAATATTAGGAGTCGTCGTCGTCGTCCTGGTCGTCGTGGTCGTGGTCGTTGTCGTGGTGGTGATCGTGGTCGTGGTCGTGGTCGTGGTCGTGGTCGTGGTGGTGGTGGCGGTGGTGGTGGTGTTGGTGGTGGTGGTGGTGGTGGCAGTAGTGGTAGTAGTAGTAGTAGTAGCAGTAGTAGTAGTGGTGCTAGTGTTAGTGTTAGTAGTAGGTGGTAGTCGTCGTCGTCGCAGATGTAGGAGGGTTTTCAGGATTTAGATGTCTGTGGGAGAAGTGGAGTTTATGCGCTAGGGTTTAGGTTTAGGGTTTAGAAAGTTTAGGGTTTAGGGTTTGGTTTGAGGGCTTAGGTAGGGGTTTGGGTTTTAGGGTTGGGTTGAGCAGAGTCTGGGTTCAAAAAGGGTTGGGTTGAGGGATCCTGGGCGGAGGTTTGCTTTAGAGGGTGCTGTTGTCCAGTTCCTCACGTCCTACATCAGGGAGACATGGGCAGAGCAGATGCCATGGAGTGAAAAGCCAAGGCAGGGCGTCATAGTATCATGATTCCTTATCAACTCGTAAATCCCCAAATCCAGGGCCTCAGAGGGGGTCTCAACAACTGGTACTACTATTCCTTACCAACCCTGCAAACCCAAATCCCTGCCCCTGGGTCACCAGACCCCGGCACGCCATCTACTGTTTCAGAGCCACGTGGGTGCTTGCGAATGTTACTGGGTGTGTCAATGGAGTGTTGGCTTAGCAGGGATTCTCGATTCGAATGTTTTCGGTATTAGGGGCCTGTCACGGTTTAGGGCCGAACGGCAGTGTTCGGTAGTGGCTTAGGGGAGTTTAAAGCTGTTTGCAGAATGTACGGTCTTTTGGTGTGGGACTGTACGATTTTAGGCTTCGTGTTTGGGTTTCACCCATGGTGTTAGGAGTCCCGTATTGGGCACGACATCCGTTGTTTCAGGGTTTTTTGCAAGTGCAAGCACCGCAAACCCTTAACCCTAAACCCAACTGTTCTTTCCTGCGGGTTGCCTAGCTTTGTTGATGTCGGCTTAGACCTATGCCCTCCATGAATATCTTAGGGATTTGGGTTTGGGGTTTAGGACTTTAGGACGTCAGGGTTTCAGGGTTCAGGGCTTCAGGGGTTGAGGGTTTGAGGGTTTAGGCAGACCGTGAACCCACGACTGCCGAAACGAAGCCACGAAGAGCCCGACGAAGGGCAGAGGATCGCAGATAGCGAGGTTTCCAAAGACTCCAAAACCCTCCTAATTAAAAGGTTTTAGGGTTTAGGGCCGTTTAGGGTTTAGGGAATGTACCTAGCATTGTACAACTGTGGACTTGGTTGAGGCAGCCAACGCCTTCATCCCACAATGCAGGGTGTACGAGGAGACTGCCGGAGAGTCGCATGACTGGATTGTGGCTTACGGATTGCCTGGCTATTGAGGCCTCTTCCCGGAAGTATACTCCAAGGTTGACTGCAATCTCCAAGGCCATTGCATTCATAGACAAAGGTGAGCTCGCTAGGATGCGCACTGAAATCGACCCTAACGATGAAGTTGTCAAAAAGGCCGTGCAGATGTACACGATGAAGCGAAGCGCGTGGGTGGGCATTGACATGCAGCTCACTCGCGCGTAGAACGAGAGGGTTCGAACGCTTGTTGAGATGGGTCATGACCCATCCCTGATGAGAAGCGAAGCATCCACTAGCCTTGGACCGCTCGGGCCTGTGTTAGCTTCAACGACAGGGTCAAGGGCAGCTTTCCCATATACTCTCTACACCGCGCGCACAGCCGCTGCTGCCGCCTCCACACTCGCCACCCCAACCGGGTTGGACCCGAACTTATTGTCTTGAGAATTGTGGCTTTGGGTAGGGCAGGCAAACTGCGAAGTAGGACGGGCAGAGTCTCACAGCAAGAATCGTGACGCTTCTAGGTCTCACATATGTACCTAAGGGGCCTTTCCCAGTCCTCGATAATTTTTCTAGTGTCTTGCACGGCACCTGGCAACTCCCGAAAGCATGAGCCCAGCACGGTAGTCGCTGAAATCCATAACCAGTTTTTGGCAGTCTGTGGATTTCAGTGAGCCGGAGACCCTGTCAACTAGAGGTTGCTAAGATGTACTGGAAGGGTCTTGAACGGCGCCGAAACCCTACAGAGGAATCCTCAGGAGGCCCTTTAAAATGTAAAGAAACCCTCAAAGGAACCCTAAATCCTAAACCCTAAATCCTAACCCTAAACCCCAAACCCTAAACCCGAAATCCTAAGCCCTAAAGCCCTAAACCCCGAATCCTAAACCCTGAAACAACCATGGCGGAACCGGCTCAAGCCCTGAGCAAGAAGCTCAAGGTTTCTGCGTTGCTAACGTGGGAAACTGGTCTGGATGTAGGATTTAGGGTAGTTCTTTAAGTTAGGGTCCCTTGTAGGGTTTAGGGGTTTAGGGGTTTAGGGTTTAGGGATAGTTCTCTAAATTAGGGTCCCTTATTAGGTCCCCAAAATAGTGCGGCAGCCTTATAAACAGGACCCTAAAAGGGACCCTATCTTGGAGAACTACCCATTTAGGGTTTAACCAGAGGAAGTCCCTATATCACCAATGTAACCCTAAACCCCAAACTCCTAAACCCCAAACCCTAAACCCTAAACCCCAAACCCTAAACCCTAAACCCTAAACTCCTAAAAACCCTCAACCCACCTCAACTTCAAGCCGCCCCCAGACCTAATCTAACTACCCAGGCCCTTGTATTCCGAGCCATGTCCTCCCCCAGTGCCGGCTATGGCCAGCGCTTTACCGAACTGCCGGGACCGAAGAGCCCAAAACACCCAGGGGTTGCCAGGGTCGGGGTTTAGGGTTTAGGGTTGCCAGGGTTTGGGTTTCTAAGTTGGAGGTTTTCTGGGTTTAGAGCCTAGGGCTAGGGTTCAGAGTCTAGGGCTTAGGGCTTAGGAAGGATTAAGTATAGTGTTACCTGCTTATAACTACCCAGGAACCTCCCAGTATAAGGGACTCTTTTTGAGATCTGTAAGGGTTGTATATGGTTGAAGGGCTTGAAAATCTACAAGGAGAATTCTATAATTTAAGAGTGGACTAGGTAACATGTTTTCTACTTTTTGGGGCTGCTACAAACCGTACAAAAGGTGAACCATTAGTGCCTTGAAGGGTTCTATAAAGGTTCTATGGGGCTTCAGGGTTTAGGGTTTCTATAAAGAGTTCCAGCCGGTGTTCTGGAAGGGTTCTGTAAGGGTTCTACAAGGTTCAAGGAGGAGTTCTGACAGGGTTGTATACCGAGTTCTTTGAGGGTTTCACGGTTTAGGGCCTGAGGTTTAGTGTGTATGGATTAGAGCCTCAGGTTCAGAGACCATTTTGCCGGTCACTTGGTCTAGGGTTTCAAGGTTGCGGAGGTTGGGGGATGCTTTAGCTGCAGCTTGAGCTCTACTGCAGCGGGCATTGTTGCTGCTGTTGGGACGTGCCGCTTGCTTCTTGGAGTACCCCATGAACCCTGAAACCCAAAAGCTACACATCGCGGCTATGCTGCAGGCACTCCGTGAATCCCTAGGCCTACACCGTGCCCCCACGCATCAAGTTCCGAAAAGTACGCCAAAAGCGTGCTGCAGCCTCCATCCCTCTCCTAAGGAACCTCGACGCCTTCACCTCCCCCCTTTGCCCCCTTCTCTCACTCACACAGACAGACACCGATGATAGTTACCCTTGCAGTAGTCCCAATAGTAACCCTTATATAGTAATGCCTATAGAGCCATAGTAGTCCTCACAATAACCCTTATAAAACCCTCATAGTGCCCAGGTCGGTTCAGGTGTCGGAGCTCCAGCGCCGGCTTTCAGAAGGTCGGGAGGCACGGCCAGGCGCCTCAGAAAAAGTCGCAGAGCTTGGTTTAGGGTTTTGGGCGGTGTAGGGGTTTAGGTTTTGGAGTTTAGGGTTTGGGGTTTAGGGCTTTGGGGGTTAAGGGTTTAGGGGTTTGGGGTTTAGAGTTCAGGGTTTAGGGTTTGAGAGTCTGGAGCTTAGGGTTTAGAGTTTAGGGTTTAGGTTTGGGTGGGGCTTCAGGAATTACAAAATTCGATCCGCGTCTGCTGCGGCAAGCTAAAGGGTGCATTGCAGGTTCCACGGTCCGCCTATAAAGTTGAATCATCGTGTTCGCTTAACCAACGTCACAGGAAGCTGCGATTCGCACGTTGTCGCCTCTGATGCTGCGAGGGCAGACAAGCCCAAGCGATACATAGTGGGGTCTGAATGAGTAGTACTACTACACCACCTAGACATTTATCGTCTTAGTAGCAGAGTAGCAACCTCCTCCGTTTAGGGGTACCATATTCCCTATATAATCCCAAGAGTTAACCTTTAGTACTCCGTAGCATACTGGGCAAGTGTGTAGTATGCTATACCACCAGACCGCTGCCGTTTAATTACTAAGGCCCCTACATTACACTCCCGTCGGGGTTCGGCTTGCGCATCCTCGCTGTCATATGGGACTTTCCGAAAATTAGGGTACCCTAAACCCTAACCTCTAAACCCTACTACTATTTAGGGTACTAAATTAGGATCCCCTATTTTCGGAAACCCGCATATTTTACCAAACTCCCGGCTGGGGTACCGTTCTCCGCTAACTCCCGAGTCGCCCTAGCCGGAAGGGTAGTTCTCTATATTAGAGTCCTTTCTTATAAGGGTGCCGTACTATACTGGGGACCTAAAGAGGGACCCTAATTTAGAGAACTACCCGGAACTTGGAGAAGCACGCCTAGATTCCGAACATCACCTCCTGCATGGTCGTTGCTGGATGCAGGGAATCGGTGTTGTCGATGACAAAAGCAACTAAACTGCGGTACATTTTGGGTTGTCGCGTTTAGGCTTTAGGATAAAAAACCCTCAACCCTAAACCTTTGCAATGGTCTTGAGGTGATTTCCTCCTGATCTTCAAAGGCTCTTAAGAAGGGATCGGCTGGCCCCAGGGTGTTCTTGGAGTGGCCTGGCACTGTTTGCGGTTGAGGGTTCAGGGCTCTAGTTCTAGGCTTTAGGGTTTAGGGCCAGGGTGCATCGGCTTATTGATTCTTATAAGCTTTCTGAGACCGTGCATCGTGTTCTCTGTGCTGCAGAAATATTGGTGACATGCCGTGTCGCTTTCAGGTCCGAGGCCCGTGTCTTGCCGGGGTTGCTTGTGCATGGACTTCAAGCGACTGACTGCGACTATCCAGCCATGGAATCTATAGCAGCATGTTGCCCGACTATATGCAAGAGCACCCATGAAACCCTAAACCCTAAACCGTGTCAGATTTTCGATTTCAGAGATCAAGCTCGTAAGAGAGAACCCAGAGACTCCAATGACCCTTAATCTACGGATGGCCCTTACTACAGAGAAAGGGGCCTTAACCCTAAGCCCTTACACCCCAAGCCCTAAACCCTAACAGGGCTGAAAACGAAACCCCACGCCTAAGCCCCTGAACCCTCAAACCCTAGACCCTAAACCCCCAATCGCCACCAAAGTGCGATCGTCGTACCGGGAACCCTCGCCGAGGCATGCCCCAGTGTGAGTGCTGAAACCCTCAACCCTCAAACCCTAAACCTAAACCCTCAATCGATGCCCTGTCTTTTCTCCAAGGCTCGAACACCTCCAGCGAGAAGTCGGAGAGCTTGCTGCCAGGTTCAGGGTTCAGGGGGTTCGTAAACGTAGGTTGTTTATAGGGCTCTGGAAGGGTTTGGGTTTAGGTTTTGGTGGAGCTCTACCAGGGTTTAGGGTTAAAAAGGTTTTTTGATAGGGTTGTGTAAAGGTTTAGGGTTTATGGTTAGGGTTTACGGTACAGTGTACAAGGGTTAAAGCTTCCTAAAGGGTTCTCTTAGGTTGCTGCATTGTTTTGTATGGGGCTTCTCAGCTGTCAGCTTCAAAGCAGCCGCCATAGCTCATGCCGAACACGATTCGACAATATTGGAACTCGTGTGCACCACATGTATAAGAGCATGTATTCAGGGCCTCCCTTGCCGCGAGCTTTCATCTGTGATGGTTTAAGTTTAGGGTGGTGAAGTTGAACCTGCATGTTCCTTCAGTTCGCCGAACTGGCGTAGTAGGTACGGTATGTATCACGACGCATGAATCTCCAAGCAGGCGAGGCAACAGAAGGATGTCGCAGATGCTTTGCCCAAATTGGAATCTCCACAACTCCATCTTGTGACAGGCTTGTGGCCGCCAAGCGCCGCGGTCTTAGCTCCACCTGCGTCGGGTAGGACTTATCTTCTTAGTAGAGCCTGTTTTGGGCCGAGGAATCCAGAAAGTGGGTGTTCGGGTCGTGGTGAGCCCACCTCAGACTCCGTCGGAATAGTGCTGAAGTGTACCTATGGGGGTGTTTTGGTGGAGGTTCCAGCGCTCAAGATCCTCCTTCTTGTCTTTGTCTCCAGGGCTGGAAACCGACATATCTGCACCATCTCTTTCTAAGGTTTTGGGTTTTGGGTTCTAAGGTTTTAGGGTCTAGGAATTGGGGTATAGCAGATGAGAAAGTAGAAGGAAACTTTCGAAGCTGATATGACTGCACTTCCGGTCTCGGTTCAACGGTGCAGCAAGACCTCGAAGAGCCAGACCAACTATGAATGCAGGTCCTGATTATCCCCCATATATTATGCCCATATATGTAACTCTGGCAACGTAGAGGTTTGAAAACCTCGTCGTTAGTAGCATCCCTTGCGAGCACATATAAAGTGATACTCCAAAAAGCCCGAGAACACCCTAGTTAGCCTCTTCTGCAGGCCCCCATACTAATTCGCTCCAGCACCTTCCGAAGCTAGAGAGCCCAATACCACGTAATCAAGGAATCTACCTGAATTTTGAACCCTAATCCCCAAAACCCTAAACCCTTATATAACCCTAAACCCTAATCCCCAATTCCTAAACCCTAATCCCCAAAACCCTTAACCCTTAACCCTAATCCCCAATTCCTAAACCCTGATCCCCTAAACCCTAATCCCCAAAACCCTAAACCCTTCAGTATCTCCTCAAAAAATCACAGGGTATTGCGGGGCTCCGGGAGAAAGGATGGGTCGAATCTGAGGATGCTTCCAATCTGAGTTGAGCCCTCTCAAGGAGGCCTGCGTACCCGTGGGGGTTTTAGGACTTCAGGATTATGGTGTTTAGGGTTTAAGGTTTAGGGTTTAGGGGGTGATTATGGTGCTTACCTTAAGGACGAAATGGCCCTTAAAAGTAGCGGCCCTGTACCCTTATGCTATGAATTCCTATATGGTATCTGAACCTTAAACCCTTTTAGGGTTCATTTCGTCCTTAGGTTAGACCTTAAAGGTTCAAGATGTGCTTTGCAGGTTTGGGGTCTGCCTGTAATTCCTGTGTCTGGAGGCCAATGTGTGTGGCTGCAGGTTTGGCCCTTCGGCCGCAGAGCACGAACTAAAGTTCGCATCCCTAGACCCTAAGCCTTAATGAAGCTTCGCATCATGATTTCTGTGCTTGTCGTTGCAGGACGCGGGGAGGGTAGGCTGCGGATGCCCCGCAGCGTCGGCGGCACGGGAGGGAAAATAAGCCCAAGACACCTTAATTAAGGAATGTATCCTGGTGTAGGGTTAGGGTAGGGTTAGGGTTACGAAATGTACCTGAAATTCCAAAGGCATCCATATAATACTTGAAGGTACATTCCTGGATTCAGGAGTATTGGGCTCGTTCACGCTCGTTCTTTTCGTCAGTTCGTAACCAACCCTCACTACAGTAGAGACACAAGTCGTGCGAAGAACAACTGCAGCGACAGTGGTCATGGCGAACACGCAAGCAGCATCATTGCATTTTCTGATAATGCCAGGCCTTATGGTATGATAGGAGCAACGGCGAGAACAATAACCATGGTGTTAGTAATACAACCGCAAAACCCGTAGAAATAATAACAGGTAGGCCGCCGGTATCTTTTTATGTTCCTCGATTGTGCCTGAGCGGCTCTTATTTTCGAGTATTTTTCAGAGGCCTGAAAGGGTCAACCTAAACCCTAAAACCCTAGACCCGAAACCCTGAACCCTAAACCCGTAAGCTCAGGGTTTTTGGAGAGTGCAGGCCTGAAGAACGGGCTGGGCGAAGCAGGAGTTAGAGTCCCATTGCATTAAGAAAAAACCCGAAACCCTAAACCCTAAACCGCAGTCCTCTCCTCAGTGCTTCTTTCACCCCGCGGGGCTTCACATGTTTTCCGCTGGGAGCAGGTCGTCGACTCCTTGCGGAAGAAGGTCCAGGCCTGCTCCAACGGGTGAACTTGTTTAAGGGTTTAAGGGTTTAGGGTTTAGGGGTTTGTTTGAACTTCTTTGAGGGTTTAGGGTTTGGGGGTTAGCGGTGTGTGAACTTGTTTGAGGGTGTATTTAGGGTTTGCGGTTTACGGTTTAGGGTTTTAGGGTTTAGGGTTGAGAGTTTAGGGTTTGAGGGTTTCAGGGTTTAGGGTTCAGGGTGCATTTAAGGTTTAGGGTAGGGTGTATTGTGTATTTAGGATGTAGGTTTGTGAGGAATCTTAAAGCGGTGGGTTTGGGTGACAAGGCTCCGGGGACTAGGAGTTAGTGCGTTAAGTTTTAAGGTTTTAGATGGAAGACTATAAGCAGCAATGGTATACCCTCATCAGGGTTCTGTCGATCTTTCTTGCTTTTAGTATAAAGCCACCCCCCCTTCCCCAAAAAGGAACCGGAAGAAGCGCAAGCCCTCAGGCTCCTGCGTCATGGCGATGGGGGTCCAAACTAGTTTCCGGTCTACTGCCCCGAGGTCAAGGTTAATTGGCAAATAGAATTTAGGGCTTGGGAGGGTTTAGGATTTTAGGGTGTACAGTTCAGGGGTTTAGGGTGTAGAGCCTACGGCAAGATGGACTGTGTTTACACTCTCACCTCCACTGAGGCCGAGGGGTTTTGTCGTTTAGACTTTCCTTCAAGGGTGCGAGAAATCAAGATGGGTGGCGATGATGATGATGCTTGGCATAGTGTTTGAAATGGGTTTCTGTTAGCATGTGTTCCTGGGCCTCAGGTGTTCAAGGTCACGGGGGATTTGGGGCCTGGGCTGTAAGGTTTTAGGTTTTCAGGGCCACTCTCGCCTGCATGTATGGCTGCAGCCACTGCAAGTAGTCACGGCATTGCTGTTCTACGATGAGTGCTGCGCTAGCGGCTTTTGGCATCTGCATTATACTCCTGTTCTTGAGCTAGTATCCTCATTCCAACTCTTCTCAAACTCGTTTGGAACACTTCAGCTGGGTCAGGCCCACACCACAGACCAGTAGTCAATTCTGCAAGTGGGTCTTCTTGACAAGCTTAGGTTAGTTGCCCCAAACCCTAAACATAAGACCTGCAGCCACTAAGCCTATGCAAACCCTAAGCCCTAAATCCATATCCTAAAGCGTAATTGCTGCTGCTACGTAATTCCCAAGCCCTGTTGCAGGAGGCACGTGAGGGAGATGACAGTCGCTTCCAGGCGGGAAGCCACGAGGAGTTCACAGGTTCTGGGTTCAGCTAGAGATTGGGGTTCTGGGTTTAGGGTTTTGGGTTTAGGGTTTACGGTTCAGTTAAGAAGAAGCCTAAACAATTACCAATATTATTCCCCAGGCTCCCTTCTTACAACTAAACGATAAAGGCGCCCAAAACCTTATTCTAGTGATTTTCGGCCCCTACATCAGTGTTCAGGGCTTCGGGTTTAGTTTGACAGGGCCAATTGTGCGTTGATGGTTCTCTAAGAATACTCACCTACTTGAAGATCTACCAACGATGTTTTTTTGCACTGGTGTGTCTCATACGTCTTCGAAGCCCGGTAGGTGTATCGGCAGTGCAGACGATGCTACCTGCAACTGTTCATAAGCCGACTGGCTACGCCGCAAAACCTTTGGCATCAGCAATCGCGACAGAGCCCTCAGGCACAGCAGCAGCAGCTGTCGAACTTGGACGAGCGCTTGAAGCAGGCATTTCAGGACACACCCTAAGCCCTGAACTCTTCTTGCCCTACTTGTCCCAGGCTGCGAAATGAGCGACTGGGGTTTTGGAGCCCACGTGGTTCTGCCAGTTTTGCGAAGCTTCACCTGTAAGCTAAAGGCAGGATTACACAGCTTCATTGTCTCAAATCTTGGACTCTGAGCCAATCGCAACAAAATAGGAGCCAGATGAAGAAGACATGGATCCTAATCTTTTCGGGGGTTCTAGGACCAGGGTGTCTTGGTCGGGTTCCTACATTACCCCAAACGTTTCACTTATTCAGTCGTCTTCTGTTCAGCAGGCACGAGTGTCTATTGAAGTTTCTTGTTGGGCGGAGCGGGTTCACGAAAGGATTAATTAGGGACTCTGGAAAAATCCAAAAGCTCTTTTGTGTGAGTTAGCGATAAAAGCGTTTAGAAACGATGTAGTCGTAATGTAGCCCCAATACAATAAAGCGTCCACAAATTAAGGCTTGGGATCCCCGGGACATGCCGCAATCTTCTTCCAAGGCCCTACGCCAGCAGCATGAAAGTGTAGTCCCCGAAGGGTCCATGTACCCAAATAGGATATACATTGGGCCCAAAGTACCCAAATAGGGAGAACTTTAAGGGCAAAGTATATACTATTTGAGCACGTGCCAGCTTGTGTTTCGGCGGGCGAAGTGGGTTGCCAACTACATGTAACCAGAACGTCCGGAAGCTACGTCCTCGCGGGCAGTACGGCCTCGTCTGCCTAAACCCGAAACTTTAGCTCGGGTAGCTGACATTTACAGATAAAAACCGTCGTAGCAGCAGTAATCATACGGATGAAGCTGGGAATACCAACAAGTATAGGCGCAATGAACACAGCGAAAATTCCACCGAAGACCCCAAACAGTTCCGACATGAAGAGAGACAAGCGCAAACAAGCGTCGAAATCACGGTTGGCCACCCACCCGAAGTGCGAAACGTCCATTCATGCGCATTCCTGGTCACGGTTGAAAAAACCCTACAGTAAAGCGTGAGGACAACAATAGTAACAACAGAAATGCAAGCACATAGAAGATTAGAAACAGCAGCAAAAAAACAATAGCACTAAGCGAGCGGAGAGAGAGAACCCTAAACCCTAAACTAGAAACCCTAAAGCCTAAACTAGACCAGGACGCCCAAAGAGGGAGCGCTGAAACTGAGGCCTCGCAGCTGCGGGACCTTTGAGACAGGAGTTGGATCGTACTGCTGATGGTATAGACCCTTAGCATTACCTTGAGGACCCTAACCTATGGGAATTATGGTATATTCCTTAGGATGGGTATTGCAGGATTTATATCATCCACCGTAGGGTTTGAGGTTTAGGGTTTAAAGAGCTTAAATTGCTCAAAGATGTTCATCGCAGTGCTTCGGGGCTTTAAGGTTCTAGAGCACTTGCTGTGATTCGGGATTCCGGGCTGTGGCAGCTGTTGCTTGTGTCCGAATGGGTCCCCGCACCAATCCACATCTGATCCTAAACCCTAAACCCAGGAGGGAAAACGACCCTTGACTCCTCAAGCTTCCGATTCATTCAGGCCCCTTTTTTTGTTAGACTGCTGGGAGCCTTGTTGGGTTTTTGACCCAGGCAGAAGAACTTGGCACTCCGTAGTAAGTTGGTGACCTTTAACCTCTTTGGGGTACGATATTCCCGATGCAATCCCAAAGGTTAGCCTTTAGTTATCCTACGATACTGGACAGTGGGTGTTTAGGTGTGTTTGTGTTCTGCTTTGTGCGTAGAGTGGTCTCCGGAAAAAGTGTTCGCCCACCTTCTCGGGGGAGCAGAGGAAGTCTTACCGGAAGGTTCATGGATAGTCAGGAGTACGATAATAAGTAAAACGAGTTAGCCGTACTTTGTCGGGAGGAGGAGTCATAAGCATGGCTTGCTTATAACTTCTTCTATACCGTAAATCCTAAGCCCTAAATCCTGTCAGCCTTCAAGAAATCCGGAAGACTTCCTTGTGCAGGGGCTCGATGAAGCCTCAGATGTCAAAGCACACAGCCGATCCAGCGGGAAAGACCCAAGAGCAATGACCATAAAGTCACCAAGCCCCATAAAGAGATCAGTTATCGGATCCGTCTGTAGTTCAAACGTTTTAGCATAGAGTGCTATCAAGTTGTATTGTGCTGTCTGGGAGACCTATTCCACCGGCCCCTGCAAAGAAACATGATTGTTGGTAAGTCATTCGCTCCTTGTCCGGATACTTTATGTAACTATCTCAACCAAAAAGCCTTGCAAGAACTCCTCCGTAAACCCTACTTGGAAGGTCGGGGAAGTAGTAAGTAGCTATTCTATAGAGTTAGAAGTATCATAACCCCAATTAAGATCCCTATTAGGATCGCTATTAGCGTACTTATAAGTCTACTTATTTTCCATTCACTCAGTCCCCCAACCCTCCAAGGAAACCCTGAACCCCAACTAAACCCTAAACCCCAACTAAATCCTAAACCCCAAACCCTGAACCCCAAACCCCAAACCCTAACCTCAAACCCTAAACCCTGGTACGACCCTCGCCTAGGCATGTCCGAGTGTGAGTGCTGAAACCCTAAACCCTAGACCCCAAACCCTAAATGCCAAACTCCAAACCCTAAACCCTAAATCTTCGAAAGCCCGCCAGGCGCGGCTTCTGGAGGCCTTTGGCAAGCGCTCCCAGCTCCTGCGCACGGGGCCCGAGGTTTAGGGTTTAGGGTCTAGGAGTTTAGGGTTTAGGGTCTAGGAGTTTAGGGGTTTAGGGTTTAGGGGTGAGGGTTTAGGGTCTAGGAGTTTAGGGTTCAGGGGTTTATGGTTTAGACGTCTTGTTTGTAGTGGTCTTGCAATCTTTTGCCCTAAACCCTGAACCCTAAACCCTGCAAGCCACAGCTTTGAGGCTGCACGACTTAATGGGGTCCTGTCTTTTCCGGTAGGAATACTGGTGGGTGCATACACCCTGGAAATTTCGACTTTACCTCATAAAGCACATCGTCCGAAAACTCAGACCCCAACGATAAATCCTACACCCTAGAAAAAGGTTTAGATCTTAAATTTTGGGAACCATAATGTTGCAAGCTTCTCCCTTCTACTTCAAGCCCCCAGGTTTAAACCCATCCTAGACTCCTAATGGCCTTAAACCCAGCTCTTCGGGCAGGGGCTTTAGGGTTTAGGCTAGGGATTCAGGGTTTAGGGTTTAGGTTTGGGGATTTAGGCTAGGGATTCAGGGTTTAGGGTTCAGGAAGTGTTTTCAGACATAAGGGCTTGCCTCTAGCAAGAGCGGCTTCGCTCCAGGTGGGTTTAGGGTGTTGCGGTTCCTCGTGGGTTTTTGGTCAGGATTTGGGAAACGGGGGTTTAGGAGTTTGGGGTTTAGGAATTTGGGGTTTATAGGGTTTAGGGTGTAGGGCGCTGCAAAAATGGAATTTTGGGGTTCAGTGTTTCGGGGTTTGCTTCGGTCTTAGTCGGCATAAATGTTGGACAAGGCACCCAAAGCAGCCTGATACTTGTTTTGAGAAGCTTCACGCACGAAGATCCATGCATAGCTATGGGTATTGAGACAAGCGCTGCAGTGGGTCTCCACTGTCTGCCAACGGACTTGCAGCTACTTGTCTTTAAACCTTACATATGTACACCTAAGCACCCTAAACCCCTAAAAGCCTAAACCAATATCTTTCCTACCTGACACTTAGCGTGTTCTGCAGCTCTTGCCCATAGAGGGGGTTCAGGCTGGGATATAGGGTGCAGCTTGGCTTGTTTGGTGACGTGTGGAGGTGTCTGTTGAAGTCTGACTTCTGTTTGTGCATTTCCACTGTTTTTATCTAGGGCCAAAATAGTGTAATTACTCAGACCCCAAACGTCACGCGAAGCCCTGAAGCCGCAGCTGTTCTTCCAGAACCGGAGGCAATTGCAGAGTCGGTAACTTTTGAAGTCAGTCTATTATTGACCTTCCTGGGGTACTACGATCCCTATCTAATTATCCCAAAATGTTAACCTTTAGATGCCCCTAGGATACTGGACAAGTGAGGTAACGATGGCTATCTCGTTTGGAGACCCGGGCCTCGACCCCAAGCCAAACGGAATTGAATTTAAGTTGCCAAAACAGGGATCTATAGTAAATGATATGGTTTCCTGATTATAGTCACTTAACTTAAATCCCTTGACAAGAATCCAGTGATCTCAACTTTGGGCCCTAAACCTGAAATACACCTTTATTGTTTCCTTTTCCGCTGTGGCTAGAAGGCTGGGGCTTGCTGGGCACATTGCTTGGAGCCGTTAGCTTCACAGCGACAGGTTTTCAGCCAGGAGGCTTTAGGGTTTGGGCCTGTAAAAATCGAAGAATGCTTTTCTCCAATTGGCTTTCCCGAAACCACCAAGATTGATGAGCCCCCAACGCGTTCCCAAAACCCTCTGTTAAACCGGACCAGGGTTTCCTTCCGTGGTTTGAGGCATAGAGCTAGAGAGCAAGAAATAGAGAAGCAGCAAGGACGTGCCAGCGGAACTCATTTTTAGACCACCTGCCATGCCAACACGCAACAGTCTCGAATGCAAGATCTGTCCTTTCTCACGGAGGAGCATAGCTTTGGCTTCGTAGCCTTGCAAAATCTCAGGATATGCCATGGCTGCCTGTATCTGTCCTCGCCCTCAAGCCATAAACTCCTAGACCCCAGTCTGCACTCAGGCGATGCTGTCGAGCGAGAAGGATGTTGCGGGATTGGGACGTGGGAAAAGTATACGTAGGGGCTTGAACAATCGGGAGAATCAGTCTGGAGGAGAGTTCCCGATTAAGCAATGCCGCAAAACCCTCTCAAACCCTGCTGGATTTCTTGCGGCCTTCATGTACTGACAGTATAACACGCCAAATATTTGTGTTCAATTCTACAGGCTTGTGTATTGGAGACATTGTGGCGTGTAAGGTGATTCCGGAAAGCGCCAGTTGTTTGGGCTCCGGGGAAATGATCGCGGCCCCCTAAAGGTCAAGCCAAGCAAGGGATCCCTTCCATGTAGTGCAGCTCGCTCTGTTTTCGCCCCTGAAGCTGTTTTGGGTCCCTTATCATCCTCTGAAGCTCTGAAGCCCTAGATCATGAGCTCCAGTCAGCGAGGGCCTGTGCTATGAAGGGTAGGATCTCTGAAGATTTGTGTCCATTTTCTGAGTTTGGCATTGTTGTACCATCCTGGGGGTTTAGGGTTTAGGGTTTAGACATCCATGTACCATCCATGTGCGGTTGTCTTCGCTGTCCCCAAGCTCAGTCGGCTGGATCAGACGGTGGTTACCGGTACTTTCGAGCGTCACCCACACGGGGGGCCTTGGCCCACCAGTCCATGGAGGACCGCGGCCACCAATCCATGGAGGACGTCATGGTGGAACTGGATTTAGGGTTTAGGGTTTAGGGTTTCGGATGGTGGAACTGGATGGTGGCCATAGCATGGGGCTCCTAGAGGAGCTGGGCAACCACAGTATGCGGATCCCCAGAATGGGACGCCATCATGCGTGCGGTGGGTGAAGGGGTGTCGGGGTGAAGGGGATTCAGGAGTGCAGATAGGGGTTTTGTTGTTGAGGGGATACTTGGAGGGTCCGGGGAGTTGGTACGTGGGTCATAAGTAGACTTATAAGCACCCTACTAGGGGTCCTAATTGGGGTTATGATACCTATAACTCTATAAAATAACTACTTACTCCGTCCCCCGACCCTCCAAGTACCGTAGCAGGGACCTCTTCGGTTCTGTGCTGTACTGTGACGAAGCACTTAGCGCCCACTGATCTAAGCGCACTATGCCGACGTGCGTTGCTTACGCCCTGACCCAGTTCCTGGTTTAGTGGCGGGTTTAGAGTCTAGAGTCTACTAAAGTGAGGGCACCTTCATTTTCGGAAACACCCACGAATTGGACCATAAAGTCTAAACCCTAAACGCTAAACCCTTACCCGCTCTTAAACCCTAAAGCCAAACCCATACTCCAACCTGAGGCAGCTGTTGAGGGTTCCTGGCCTGCTGATGCAACTTCAACAGGCTTCAGTGCGATTCTAGTTGGGGTTTAGGGTTTAGGGGTTTAGGGCTTTAGGCCGTTTGAGGGTTTAGGGGTTTAGGGCTTTAGGCCGTAGGTTTGAGGGTTTAGGGGCTAGGCAGCTGGCGAAAAACTCAAAATGGAATCCTCGAGGAGGCTTGCGACAGAGCGCGGAAGAGTTGCTGCACGGGTGGGATGCATCGGGAGGGCTTAGGGCTTAAGAGTTAAAGGGGGCTTCTGGTGATCACAGGTATTTTGGCTGAGGAATCTTCTGCTGGACATTTGACTTTCAGTTGACAGAGTTGCTCCCCTAAACCCTAAACCCTATGCGCTGAGCACACTTGAGGAGATTGCACCATGAGCCTTGCCTGCTGCGTGCGAGTGTGAGAGTCGAAACCCTGGTCGCCTGGCTAGTCCGAGTTGTGAGAGCGTAAACCTGGTTGCTTAATCTAAAGTAGAGTTTACAGTCCTGTAGACCTGCGGTTCGGAGTTGAAAACAGTAACAGGTTGAAGTTAAACAGTTCGAGGATGCTTGTTGAGGACTTCGCATTCCAGCGTTTAGTCCAGAAGAGGTTCCAAAAAAGTTCAAGCACTGTGGGATTTGGGGAAGTGAATCACCTTGTCTACGTGTTTAAGGGTTCCGTGTCTAAAGTTGTCGAGCTGCCAGGCGACGCTGACAACTTGGAGCTAGGGTTTGTGGTTTAGGGTTTAGGGTTTAGGGAGGGCTAACCAGATCTGCCGGGAGGTTGAGGAATGCAAAGCTTCTCCAGAAAATTAATTGGGGCTCGCGACGATGATTGACATTGGTGTAGTTCTCTAAATTAATTAGGGCCCCTGTTTTAAGCCCCCCGAATAGTACGGCGTCCTTTAAAATCAGACCTAAAAGGGACCTTAATTTAGAGAACTACCCGCCTAAAGGTCCCGACAGCACCAATCTGCCCACTCCAAGGGCTTCTGCTCCCCACCAATATACTGTAATTGTCAAGTAGGTAGCCGTGAACGCTGTGGAGCTGTGCAACCCTTAATATCATCGGAGGCTGAACAAGTAGGATAGGCTTTTTGTGCATATGAAATAGCATATTACAAACAACAAAACATGAAAATATAGGGGCTATGAGGGAGTATACAACTACTGGCCAAGACCCGTGCATTAGATAACCTGAAGCATTAGCAGGTGACACCTGCAGGAAACCGGACAAGTAGCTTAGTTTCAACATTGTGAAGTTCGAAGTTTGCCCCCTCCCCCCAGCATCCCAAATTGGAGGAGAGGCCTTCGAGCAGCAACAACGACGACGACAGCAAAGACAGTCACAACTAGGGTTTAGGATTTGTTTTTTGGGTTCAATGTTCGTTGCAGCCCCCGCTCAAAAACCGGCCTAGGCGACCGAGCGTTGTTCGGGTTCGAATTAAATCCTAAACCCTTAAGGTTTAGGGTTTAGGGTTTTAGGCCACGGTTTAGGGTTTAGGGTCAAGCCCTTGCCCAAAAACCCTGAACCCCAAACCCTCACTCCTTGACCGAACGCCAAACCCTTACCCTAAACCCCCCAAACCCCTACCCGCGGGGTGCACGCGGAGCGTGCA
>CAJNJA010045753.1:0-26636 GCA_905231915.1 Symbiodinium necroappetens | reverse complement strand
GGCTAGCATATATATATATATATGTATATATATATATATATATATATATAGTTATATATAGTTTGTCTATGCACAAACCCTATCACTCTTCACCCCGCAGACGCTGCACCCCGATATCCTGCGAAAGCAAAAGCCCCAGACCTGGCATCATGTCTTCCTCCCAACATACGGCCGGGCCGAGGCGGACGACGTGCAGCGTTTAAAATTATGTTTGGTGATAGAGCGACTGTCAGGGGAATGTTATTCCTCATGATTCCGGGCCACTAAACCCTAAAGCCAAAAAAAATCTCGCCACTTCAGGCCAGACTCAGAAGCCAGGCTGGGCGTCGAAGCCCCCGAAGCATCGACACAACCCTGAAACCAACACTCAACCCCAATCTCAACCTTGAAGCCTGCACTCTAAGCCCAGCCCAAAGACTACACCCAACTAGAGAACAAGTCCTAAGCTGAAGCTTCAGAGGGGCCTAACAGACAAAAGTACCAAGCTCCAGTTCTTCCAAGCTTGATTCATGTGCGGGCGTGGCAAGAGAACACGGGCTGACCTGTAGCTACTTTAGGACTTTAGGCATAGGCATTGAGCTGCATGTCATCAAGTCCGTTTATCTAGCCTGCTTATGCGAGAGCCTGTCGATAAGGTATACCTACAGAATGACTGAACCTGATAATTAACAAACCATCATCCACTCACCACCAGCATAATCGTTCTACCGGCACTACTGCAAACATGCGAATAGTTGTAAGAGACTAGCAGCCACGGAAATAGATGTAGCCGTTGTCATCGTAGAAGAGATAGCAGCGCGTGCAGCATTTCGTAACCACCATGAGACCAAGACCTACAACCCATCATCGTCGGCACCGTCGTCATAGCAGTAGTAACACTAGCAGTACCAGTGATTAGTACTTAGTGGTAGTAGCAGTACTTGCGAGGTCGAGACCCGGGACCCTATATAAACCCTAAACACCCCAAAGACCCCAAGGGCACACTGCCACACCCATGGCGCTGCAGCCAAAGGTGGCCGAGGCCGCAACGGCGGCACCCTGCCAGTCATTCGTGGCTTTGGCGGCCAGGGTTCGAGAGTTCAGGATTTTCGACATCGAGGGTATAAGGTTCCGGGTTTGGGGTTGGATTTTGGGGTTTATACATTTTCTTTCATGCCCAAACCTGTGAGCCGATCAGCTGGAAAACACGTCGTCGAATCAAGTTCCACAGATCGCACCCTCTAGCTGAAGCGTCGCTTGAGGTCCAGAGATGTCCCATCAACGTCCCGGCAAGCCCAACTTGCACCTAAACTAGCTCCTAAACTAGGGAAGGTGCCTAGATCATCATAAGGATCCGTCTAAAACTCAGGGTGCATTCCTTGATTCAGGAGCCGCCCTGAAAGCCCTGCAAAGCCCATAACCCTTCCAAAGACCCGAAAACCCTAAACTCCAAAAGACTCTAAAACCTAGACTCTAAAACCTAGGACCCTGAATTGAAACCCTCAGCCTTTCACACAAACCCCTAAAAACCCTAAGCCCCCAAACCCCTCAACCCATGTGCGCCCCAAGGCCAGGGCCTCCAAGGCCATCGGCTCGGAAAAGCAGCGCTACCCTTTCGGGCACCTGGGCTTAGGCTTTCGGAGGCTCCGAGTTTTTGCAGGTTTTAAGGGCTTTAGGGCTATAGGGTTTAAGGCTTTAGGGCTTTAGGGTTTTAGGGCTTTAGGGTTTTAGGGCTTTAAGGTTTTAGGGTTTAGGTGCTAACATAGGGGTTGGGATAGGACTTTGGGGTACAAGATGCGATACTTAAATCCTAATCTCGGGTTCGCAGCCTAAAGTTTAGATTGTTTGCCTATACGGGTCTGCACAAGCATGCTTTCGAACACCAGGTTCCAAAACCCAAACCCTCAGAACTGAGAGCTTTACAAATTCGTGGACTCGGGAGAAGTTTCCATGAATCTCCCTCCCCAGGCCCCGAGAGGAAACAACAAATGCAGCGTGGACGGTGGAACAAGCCCTAAGCGACTGAGTGCCGAAACCTTTCTGGGCCAAACGCCAAACGAGCACAGATTCTCCTTTTACTCGGGCTGTCCATCTTCGGCATCGATCTCGGCATCGGTTTCATCATTCGGCTGGTCATCTTCGGAGCTGAGACCAGACAGTACATCGTTACTCTCCGCGCTTTCCTCATCCGCATGGATTCCGGGGCTGCTGTCGTCGATTTCGGGGCTGCTATCGCCTTCTTGCATCCCGCGGAGCAATTCCTTTGCATGGTCGATGAGCTGAGGGTCCTTCGATGTCGAGAAGAATGGGAGCACGGTTACCTCGATCTCAAAAGATATCTTGGAACCGCTGGTAGTCTGGAACTCTAAAGAATACCCTGCCTGCAACTGAGAAAACCCCAGCTGCCTTCTCCCTTCCTTGTCTCTCTTGCATGCATAGCACGGGGATGCCGGCCCACCGCAAGCAAACCTTCCACATGGATCGTTTGGGCTGCGGGGCTCCTTCCAACAAGAAACCCATGATCGAGATTGCTTTGTCTGACGTAACCCCTGAGCAGCTAACGGCCCCAACGCATCAGCTGAGTGAGGGAGGGCTCTCGAACCATCGGGCAGCCGGAGCTCCATGTGCCCTTGCGTGTCTGTGCTCACATACGCAGTAGGCGGTCTATCAGGCCTGTGGAAATCTAGCAATTGAAACCATGCGAATCTGCGGCCATCTCCCTGCTTGCGATACCCAGGCATGAACGAACTTGCCTTCCAAGGTAAAGGCAGGCCGCGGAGAACTCGTCGAGCAAATTGAGAGAAAGCCGTCGCCTTCCCTTCCAAAAGCGAGGAGGCTGGGTTCTCACAGACATCATCCTCGGGGCTGAGCTCGCTTGATATATCAATCGCCGACACATGCGCAGGCCACGTGTGCCTCCGAAATATCATCATGCTTGGCACGGAGAGAGCATCTTTCCGCAGCCTTCCAAACAGCAAAATGGCTCGAACCACTTCTTGGACAGAAGGTAGTAATGGCTGTGAGGCCTTTGGGATTCGCAAGGCCTTCCTGAACATACCCGTCAAACTCCGAAAAGGTTCCAAAGCCTCGTGCCAGGATCTGCACACAGCCGAGCACATGCGGAGGTGCCCCCACAGTTCCAAAGCCGACACTAAGGCTTCTTCCAGGGGGCTGAGGCCGTAGATGCTGCCGCTCCAGAGCCCACCGGACCAACTTGCATGAGCATAGTTGAACAGGAGGTCTACGACCACAGAGCCGACACTAGGGTGTAAGAGGCACGAGGATTGAGTTGAAGGAGGCTGCTGAACACTCACCTCTTTGTGAACCTCCACAAAAGGTCCAGGGCCCGGGCCGATCACTGGCTCCCAGTAACCCAGCGGATCGCCCGTCCGCACATAAAGCAGCTGTGGACCGTCCCAGTTTCCGAGGCGCATGTGGGCACGATGATCAGACAAAGGATACAGAGCCACAACATCGGCAAAAAGGCACCACATGCCCAGCTCCTCAACATGAGTGATGGAGATCAGCGCGCCGAGGCTGAATGTAAGATGGCCACTTCTCTGATAGATTCCGTTGCAATCAGCCCATCCCGAGTGCTGAACATGCAGCCTGGAACAATCATGCAAGTCCAGCTCTGCTTGCATGGAGGTCTTAAACACGGTGCCGCCGCCCAGCTCGCGTGCCGCGCTAAGGGCTGCCCGCCACTCGCGCAGGCACGACTCTTCCGACAAGGGCGGCCTGCACACCACCACTGCGGATCCACGACAGCACTCGTATTGCTTCCAGGCGTGCTGTGGAACGACCATGCCGGTGGGGAAGGGCGTGGAAAGGACTCCGTCGGTCCATTCTGCAAGGAGCTCAGCAGGGCCGAAAGTCTTCGTGGCCTTGCTAAAGGTCTCCAAGTACAGCGAGGACTCGTCGAGGGCTCGGCCCGTCATGCAGAAACGCTCCACCTGTGCCTGAGCACTGGCATCATACGCAGTCAGTCGAAGGTCGTGCACCCTGCCAAGCTGGTGAGGCCTTTCGGTCTGAACGATTGAGCCGACAGGATCGATGCTCTTCACGCTCACCGAGATCTCGTGGCTGATGGAGAACTTGTGGCCAGAGGGGTGCTCCACGAGGAAGGTCTGGGAGTCGAGTCCTGGCAGCCCCTCCAAACGAACCTGCGCTCCGGTTGGGAAGCGATGGCCCGGGGCCGTCAAAGACGTGCCGAACTCCGAGCATTCCACCCGAGTGATGCGGACGGAGCCAGGCGTCATGGAGACCCCTCACCGGCCGGGACCTCTCATGCCACGACCATCACGAAGATCATTCGGACCAGCGTCTGTGGTTCAGAAACCAGGTCTTAAAGTGTAGATTCTGCTCGGAATGTAGGTGCGGCGATGAAAGCTTAGAGTTTTGCGGTTTGGGCTTCCGCTTTGCCGTCTAGTGTCGCCGTCTCCTCTCTATGTCTCACAAGTGTGCCCCGTGGTGAATAATCTAGGGGCCTTTGGAGTTGGGTTTTCGGGTATATTAAACTATAAATATAATCTGGAGCCCCCACAATAGGAAATCCTGAGCTTCAAGTGGCTGCGCTGTATATATTAGGATCGAATGCAGCAAGGTTCAAAGGAGTTGGGGTCCAGGTGCTGGGGTTTACTAACGTGGGTCCATCAAGCCCTCGTCACCCGAAACACGAAACCTCCAAAAACCTGAATTCCAGTCACAGGCTCCAAAACCGAGAGCCTCTAACCTTAAACCCAAACCCGAAGTCAAACCCAAGGCTCTTGGTGCTGGAAAGAAGGCGAGCAAGTCAAACTCTGTGCATTCTAGAAGCCATTTGGGGGTTTAGGGTCATGGAGTGTTGGAGGTCTACTTTTGGGTTTGGTGGTTTCGGTGACGCAGATCACATGCCCGGGGTGCTCTCCGAATCCCACTGCGCTCCCTGCCTCCTTGCGGCAAAGCTCTGGCACAAGCCCCACGGGGCTCCCCAAGCTCGAGGCGGACGAACCTTTAAACCCAAGAAGCTGACAGCCTTGCCGCCCTCAATGGGTTTAGGGTTTAGGGTTTAGGGTACTTTCGATACCCCAAGCAGTCCGAAAAAATAAAGTCTGAAGGCCGGCAGCAGTGACCGTTAAGTAAGCTCGAAGACCCTAAACCCTGAGCCAAGCTCTGAAACCTAAACCACCGCCCAGCGTGGCGCTCGAGCCGGAATCCACGGGGCAAGGACGGAAAGGCCGGCTGAACCCACTGCCTCACAGAACCCCTTCTACCTAGTCTGGTACAGCTCTGACAGAAACCCTTACAGCAATCCATACAGCGAGCCCTAAACCCTAAACCCTAAACCCTAAGCCCTAAAACCCTAAACCCTAAGCCTAAGCCCTAAACCCTACACCCTAAGCCCTAAACCCTAAACCAATAGCAGTCCTGCTTCTATGAACGCTAAAAGCACTAAAACCCGTGAAGCCCTGCTCTCGAATGGCTTTCGACCCTCAAAATCCTAAGCCCCGAGGACTGGAGGTCCTTGTGGGAGAATCGGCTTTTAGAGTTTATGTAGGGTTTAGGGTTTAGGGTTTAGAGTTTATGAAGAGTTCACGGGCAATTCTTGCTCCTGCTGAAGGATGTACTAGACTAGAAATCAAAGGCTCTGTTCACGGCTCAATTTTTTGGGGGGCAAACGGAATCTGCGTTGTATAGGTTCTAATTTCGTAGGGGCCGGAATATTGAGAGCACAAAGGTTCGTACAGTATGGTGTAACTACAGAGAAACACGAATAACTAGATCAGGGATTGAGAAAGATTATAGACTACTTTCTTCTAACATTGCGGTGCTTCTAAAGGGCCCCAGCCCAAGCCCCAAACTTCACCCGCCAAAGTGACCCCCGGATCGCCCGAAGATAACACCTACAAGCCCTCTATCCCAAAGTCCAATTAACTGAGGGCTTAAGTGTTGAGCTTTCGGATTGGAAACCAACATCCTCAGCGGCAGAGACGGTCTTTTCAGAAGCCGCTCTAGGAGACGATGCAGCGCGGGAGTTTCAGGGGAGCAGCGCAACTCTGCGAGGCAAGTCACACCTTGGGGTTTCGGGAGTTTCAATAGGGCTTCTCCAGTGCTTTTATAGGGCTTTGAAAGAGCTGAAGCTGGTTTAACATGCCGGCATTCATAATGTCAAGAAGGTGTTGGGGAATAAGGTCGAGGATTCAGCTGTTCGGGTTTAGCATCCGGGGGATTCCTTCCTAAACCCTTCGCGAACGCACGACGCCCCTTGAATGACTTGAATGACATGCAGGAAGGCTTGTCAGGGGGGGTTCAGGGTTTGAGCGTACTACAATACGAAAGTAGGGTTCCATACCAAATCCTTGAGCCGATATGGCTGCTTAAGTGAACTATCAACAACCCTCTTGGCTTCCCACTGGCCGTAGCACGTCGGCTATCTCACGTTCCTCCGAAGCACCTGCAAAAGTTCGTTCATGCATAGCGACATGAGTTGAAGCCAAAACTCTGCGCAACTCTTGCTGTCTTATGCAGAACTCTACATGTACCTGCACTTGCCGTCGTGCAGTTCCTACACACCACACAACTTGGGCTTAGCTCTGCGCTTAAGATGAGGTACACTGCATTGACCCCTAAACCCTAAACACCTCAACCCCTAATCCCCTGATGCCCTAAACCCCTAAATTGCAGGGGACTGAGTAAGCAAGCTATTTTGTCAATGGCTTACGAAAAAAGGCAACCTCAGCTCTGATCCCTCCAGGCAGCCGATAAGAAGGCGTAACATCATAATCTAGGGGCTTTTGTCAGCTAGTGTATTCCGTATATACATATACATATATATATATATAGATATATTCTAATTGTAACGTAAGGAACCCGGAGGAGTAGCATTGGTGGCACCCCTGGTGCGAAACATCCGAGAACACGCAGCGGACTACCCGAGCTGAAAACCATTCCGCGCCGCAAGTAGCCTGAACCCAAACCGGTGACCCGAGAAAAATTCAAGCCGCAGTCCCAAAACCTGAAACCACTAAACCCCGAAGCTTAGACCCTACACCCTAAAGTCCAAGTTTAAAATACCAAAATCTAAAGCTTAAAATTCTGCCCCAGCAACGTTGTCCAAGGCCCCGGCATCATCCCCGGACAGCAGCTGTTGAAATGCCATTTTCCGACTCCTGGCCTCAGATTGGAGCCGATTGGGATCTGGGTTTCCGGGTTCAGAGAGGGTTTAGGGTTTGAGGTCTCGGGGTTTAAGGGTTTAGAATGTCAGATTTTGGGGTTTAAGGGTTTAGAATGTCAGGTTTTGGGGTTTGAAAGGTTTTGGTTTAAGGCTCTGAGGGTTTCGGGCTTACGGTTTCCTTTAAGTGCAGTAGCCTCTGTACTCCATCCAGGTGTGGGCCGTCGGGTTTGACTCGTGTCGGGCCGCTTCAGCCCCCTCTCCGTTGCCGTGTACCTGGAGAAGCGCGTGCAACTAGCGGCCCTTGGGCTATAATCTGAGATATAGATTTATTTATTTATAATACGTACAAGTACTATCACTGCGTACAATTATTAGGGGGTTACTTGCGGTTGCGAATGAGCTAGTGCCCTAGAAGGAGCCGAAGCTGAGGAATAGGCCCACCCCTTCGTAAAGTTGCCCATAAACAGAAGGCCTTAACAAGTGGATTCGGGCTGTAGGATATAACCCACGGCATCTATCATTAAATACTCAGGCCCTAAACATTTCCGGCCCTGAGCCACTCGCCTTCATTCTCCCATAAACCAAAGCGAACACCAACCCCACCTACCCAGAAAACCAAATGCTCCATAAGACTATGATATGAAACTCATGGGTGCTCAGCAACTCGTTTCATCTTTCCTTTCTGGTACTTGCCTGTGTGGACTAACAGTACCCGTGATCTTACCTCAAACCCTGAAACCTAAGCCTCAACACCCGAAATCCAAAACGCTGCAACCCTAAATCTCTGAAACCCTACACCGTACTCCGCAAAGTCTGAAGCACAGCACTTGGGCCCCGAACACGCGGCGAGAGAGGGGCCGTCAAGGCCTTCAGGGCTTTCTGGGTGATCTTTCTTTGGAGTCCTCCTAGGTACCGTTGAGGAGTTTGGGGCTTAGGGCCTAGGGTTTAGGGTTTAAGGTTGATGGAGGCCCCAAACCTCAAACCCTAAAATGTGCGACTGGGTTTCTCTGTGCTTTGGTGGCGGTGGCTTTTTGCATCCGACCCGTGCGTGCATGGCGCCCATGACGACTCGAGTAAAGCGCGACAGCTGATGGCTCTTTCGGAGGCTCCTTTTTGCGAAAAAAACTTTCCTGGAAAAAGCATTTCGAGCTGTGTATCACACAAAACAACGAGAGACTCAAAAATCCGTCGATCTCAGAATATTCCATACGTTGCAGGAATACGGCGGCCTGACTTGCAGTAGTGCTGTTCCTTAGCGCTCCCTAATTAATGCAACGATAGTGTAATACCCTGTACTCAGGCACTTATACTAAACTCTGTAAAACAAAACTCAAGAAAGAGAAACTGCAGAAACCTGTATTCTCCGATTGCAGAATAGTCCCGTAATTGCTGGAGTGTCTTATCGAGGCAGCTCTACGTGCCTCGAGGCGGCCGGCAGTGTTCCAGAAGCCGCCACTTACTCGCTCTTTTGGACGTACCTGTACTTGGAATGTATTTTCCGTCGCTCTTTCTCTCTTTCTTGTGTCCGTTTGCTCTCGTAATTATGTTTGTCTGTCTTTCTTTCCTGCTTTGTATCTGTCTGTCTGCCTGTCTGTCTATCTATATATATATATGATTATATATATATATAATATATATATATATAATATATATATATATATATGTCTATCTCGCTATCTATCTGTCTACCTACCTATCTACCTATTTACTCACCTATCTACCTATCTACCTACCTTGCTACCTACCTGCATACCTGATTATCTAGTTAGCTATCTATCGCTCTCTCGCTCTGTCTCTATCTCTCAACCTATCTATCTATCTATCTGTATATCTGTATATCTATCTATCCATCTATCTGTCTATCTAGAAGCTCATGTATCTATCTCTCTATCTATATCTACATGTCTATAGACATATACATGTACATGTATGTATACATCTGAATATCTGTGTGTATCCACTTGCTTGTCCTTACGTAAATTGTACAAGTATAGTGAGATGTACGTTTCTGTTCGGTTTTTGTAACTATACGTAGACCTGTATTTACATGTACGTTCGCTTGTATATTGGTACAGGTAGATGTACATTTCTACATACCTGTCTGTCTATCTAACTACCTATGCTATGCATCTACCTGCATATCTACCTACCACCTATCTACCCATCTTGCTATCAATCCCCTTTGTTTCTACCATCTATCTAACTCTCTTATCAACAGCATATACTTGTATACATTCGCTTATGTGCTTTCGTTTGCCTTCGCAAGGTAGGTACTGCCGGCATGTTTGTAGTACCATCATCTACATAATATTCCTGCGACTATCATGCCCAAAAACACGAATACAAAAAACAGAAACGTGGAATGTAGCTATCTGCTTTGAGAGTAACGGTTCCTTGATCATAGAACCTTCGTTCGAGGAGCCCGGGGTCTACGAGATGCCCCCTGTCGGAGGTCAGGCAGAGTCAACCGAAAGTTTTTCAAGAAAGCGCCAAAAGGTGCGTGGACCAAAATGTCTATTTTCCGATACTGCTTCTGGCAGAGTTTCTTCCAGTCAAGACTTGACTGGGTGGAAACCTGCTTCAGATGCAAAAAACGTTCTTCTCACTGAAGAAGCCCTATATAAACCCTAAACCCCTCTCGCATGGACGTGGTCCTCGTGGTAAGATTTGACGAAAAGCCCCAGGGCAGAGAGTAAGTCACTTCCAGGGCGTAGGTTTAGGGGCCTGAATAGGGAGAGAATCGGGTGCGTTTAATGGTTCTTCTACAGGTTCTTTAAAAAAGGCTTTATGAGGGATACTGTGACGGTTCCGTAATGCGGGGGCCTCTGTAATTAGAATAAGGGCACAGTACAGAACAACTATCTTATGAAACTGACCTCAAAAATTATTCCGATCTCCATGTTAGCTTGGGGTTGAGGGTTGATGGCTGAAGGCGTAGAGTAACTGGCGAGATAGGCGGACTGGCAAGTAGAGCGTGGTTGCGTTAGGAAAGTCCTGATGAGGGTAAACCTGCTTGCAACTTACTTCTATGCTGCTTAATCTTGCTTCTGTTTTTGTAAGGATCAACACAGCCTTGCATCCGAATAGTTAGATTGAACATTCAGAGTGAAGTAAACCAAATTCCCTCATGCTCTCTAGGCCCAATGCCTTTGTTGAGCATACATATATTGTTGTCACATATTCTCTCTCTCTCTCTCTCTCACTCTCTGCTCGTTCACTTTCGATCAAGTCCACATGTGCCAGTTTGTTGTACATATATACGTAAACCAATTTTACGTATATGTGTATATACATATATATATATATGCACATGCGATCAGCTATATATCTATGCATGCCACTCCTCCTGCCGTCTCTCTCTCCCTCGCTCTTTGTCTCTCTCTCTCTCTCTCTATTTCTCGCTCTCACTCCCTGCGCATATGATCCTGCTGTGTATACATGTGCATATGTGCACATATGTATAAATATGTATACAAACATGTGTGTATACATATATATATATGTTTGTATATACACATATTTGTCCATATATTTCTGAATATCTACGGACATTTATATATATATATACACATTATATATATATATAGATAGATAGATAGATAGATAGATAGATAGATATATACATACATACATATATGTATGTATATAACAATAACAATAACAATATCAGTCATATGTACTATGGATATACTTATTCTGATTATTAGCATTAGTATCATCGTAACTGTTGCTACTTTTGCTCTATAGAGGTGTACATACATAGTCCCAGGCTTTGGCCTTTAGGTTTGAGGGGTAGTGTACAGGCGTGCAACCACTCAAAGGTTTGGTTTGGAAGTTCGACTCTTAGCTCAGAATTTCGTTTATAAGATGAAGCCTACTAGAGGCACCTGATCAAGAAGCCCGGTGTCTCTAGGGTTCCTTTAAGGGATCTATCAGGCTCTGATATAGGCACCTGGTCAAGAAACCCTGGGTCTTTATTCATTCGGATTCGTTTTATGAATCCTTATATGTTGGGGCTGTAGGACCAGGATTTCTTTATCGGGTTCCTACAGTGGCCATGATGACAGGTTCTTGCTTCAAACCTTGCAAAGACAATGTGGCTTCCAGTTTCGGTCTAGGGTTTAGAGTTTAGGTTTTAGGGTTTAGGGTGTCGGATTGAGGGTTGGAAGCGCAAGCAACCGCAGGCCCTCCAATATCGAACCCTTACCCCTAGGCAAAAGGATTGTGGATTCCCTCGCTAAACCCTAAAAGTTGAGCCTCTGTTATCAACCCCGCAATTTATCAAGCATGAGACGCAACAAGCTCAAGGCTAGCAGCCCAAGACACGACACCCCGAAGAGCCTAAGAGAGAGAGAGAGAGAGAGAGATATATATATATATGTGTGTACATAAATATATATATTCATATTATATACACATCTGTGTGTATATACATATATATATATGTTTATCCAAAACCGAAAGTTACCTACCCCTCGGGCCCTAAAAACAAAAGAATAGACCCTAACTCGAGCTCCCCGACGGTGAGCATCCCGGAAGCCGCCCTTCGGCCTCCACAAGCTTTAGGATTGGGGCCGGGGATCATATGTTTTTTGAGAAAAAAATGAAGACAGCAAGTCGTAGTACATAGGCCTTAGAAGGCCTGGCAGGATGAGGGTCCTTAGGGGGTACCTGGTATCCGAAAGAACCTACCTTTTGAGCGTTCCTGACTATGGCTCCTACAGGTAGGGTCCTCAAACATTAGAAGAGGGTTCCTGCAATGGTTCCTTTAAAGGGCTCCTTTAAAAGGGTCTCCGTAAGGTTTACGAAGAGGGCTCTGTACTGATTCGAGTGGCCTCAATGAGTTTAGGGTTTTTAGGGGAGGTTTGAAGCTCCAGGCCCCCTCATGGGAACATGCACTGGGCTTCCGAGACTCTCAGGGCTCCTATGGAAGATTTACAGGGTTTTTGTCGGGGGTCCCGAAATATGCTCGGGCCTTTAGGAGGGCTATGCTAGTTCTTTTGGGGGGAGATACTCCCTGAACCCTAGACCCCAAACTTCAAGGGTTTTGAGAGGGCTTGCAGCGGCTTGTGCTTGGGGCTTTGGGGCTTGGGGGGCTCAGAGCCGCCTCAAGCAACACCTTTCCTTGTAGAACACCTGAAAAACACAAAAACAACCCTACACCCTAAACCCCTGAACCCTAAACCTTAAATTAAACCCCGAAACCCCTAGACCCTAAACCCCTAAACCCTTAAACCCTAAACCCTTAACCCCTAAACCCCATACAGCCTTATCGTTTTTTCGGGTTCTTCCGCCGCCTCCGCCGTAGAGGCTATTGAGGCCCCCAGGAGTTGACGCCTGGAGTGAGCAAAGCTTCGAGAAACAGCGGAGCTAGGATTTAGGGTTTAGGATTTAGGCTTTAGGGTCTGCAGCTGCTCTAGTACTCTAGTATTGTATGGTAAGCCGTGCTTTGTGCAGACTACTACAACATGCTGGAGTATGCGGGCTCTTCGCAGTTCGTGAAGGCTAAGAGAGGATTTATTAAGTAGGTTACCACTACTGAGTTATAAGTTATAAGTACTCTAATTGTAGCTATCCTATTCAGACCCCTAAGTAGCCCACATAGACCCTGGTGAAACCTTACAACAACCCTACCAAGCCCTTGACTTACGAAGTCCCCAGATCCTTAAAGTCTTTTGATTGTCTGCGCGAGTTTGGGGGGCTATCCGAGGATTCCGGACGTAGGGTGCTTGGTTTAGGGCTTAGGGCTTGAAATTCAGGTTAAGGGTTTGTATTTGGGATTTAGGGTCTAGGGATCAAGGTCCCGGGCCTAGGATTTAGAGACATGCCACAGCCATCCACGTGCAGTGACCATCAAACGCGCTCCAGCTCGCCAGTCATAAGCAAGTCGAAGTGCCAGGGCCAAGACTGAAAATGAAACCGGTTTAGGGTTTAGGGCTTAGGGTTTAGGGCCTCATCCTCTATAGACAAATAGCCTGTACAGGGTTAGTAAAGAGCTGCCGCACGGTGCAATGCTCTCTGACCCAAACCCTAGAAAAACTTCGGAGTCCCACGTAAACCATGATTAGTGGATCTGGCGACTTAGCAAGCAGCCGACAAGCAAAGGTAGGGGTACCCTCCTTCGGAATATCCGAAACCCTGAGCCCCTAAAGCCTATTTGGGATTGTCCGAAACTAGGGCAAGGGCCTTAACTATATTAAAACGATATCCGAAACTATACTGAGTGCCCCTCAAAAGAGATTCTCCTAAACCATGCCTAAACCCTAAACCCTAAATCCCTCAAAAAGAGATTATCCTAAACCCTAAACCCTAAACCCCTCAAAAGAGATTTTATCCCAAACTATACAGAACGCCCCTCGAGATGCTTCCCAAGGTGGGCCCTTGAGGCCGCAGCGCGACTCCGCGAGGGCGACGCCGGGGCTCCCTCGGTTGGGGGGGGGGGGAAGGGGGTTGGGTTATTCGGTTTTGGGGTTTTGGAGTTATGGAGTTTGGGGTTTAGGATTGAGGGGTTTAGGGGTTCATTAGTATCGGTTTAGGGTTTGGGCTCTAGGATTTAGGATCAGCTCCCGGCCTGCAGATTCGTTCGAATGTTCCAGGTTTGAAGGAATTTCCTCAAATTCGTCAAAGGGTCCGTCTGTGGTATCTTTGACACCGGAGACTGACACCTCGAAAGCGTACCTCTACGCTGCCTGTTAGTCCAAGCCTCTGAACGCCCCAGAATCTGCAGCATGAGGCTCTCGCGACCAGAATCCCAAAAGACATGGCCCCTAAACCCCAAAACCCCCCAGTGAGACCTTCAAAGTACAGGTGTAACCCTCATTGAAGGCACAGCATAGTAGACCACAATAGTCCCGAATGCCAGAGTATCTCATGTAGAGCCATAGAGGCCTCAATAATTCGAAGAAGGTTTCGGTGTTTATGGTAATATGATGATAAGAAGCAACCCTCAGGAAAAGCATTGGGAGTTGTTCCGTTAAGGTATTCAGTTTAAGTTATCATAGTAGTCAGCAGTACGATTTCCTTATCATGGTGACGTAGATTAAGTTCTTCAACACTAAACCGCAGATCCTAAACTCCAAATCTTAAACCCTGAACCCGCCTAAACCTGAACCCAAACCCAATACATCTCCACTGTCTGCCAAGAAGTAGGGCCTCAGTCGACAGCGGGCGGCGGACCTTCGACGACACCTGCTTCGTTGGGGTTTACGCTTTGGGGGCTCAGGGGGTTTGGGGTTTAGGGTTCATAAGTGAAAGTGAGTTTAGGGCTTAGGGTGTGGTAGGCTTCTGGGATAGAAGGGTCTGGTGTTCAGTAGGGTGCGCAAGCCCTAAAGCCTAAACCCCGAAACCCCCAAACCCTAAAACCGAAACCCTGAACCCTAAACCCTTAAACCCCGAGACCTAAACCCTAAATTCTCAAGGAGAGGCCAAACCCTGCACCTGGAGCTCCCCAAGCTCTTGAAGAAACACACGGTTTGGGGTTTGGGACTTAGTTTTTTTGGTGTAGGGTTGGGGGCTTGAATGACTGTAATGGGCTCCTTCAAGAGCGTCTGCAAGAATTCCTATTTGGGTTGCCACATGGGCTCTGATATATAGGGTCTGTAACAATTGAAAGAGTGCCTTGGTGGATATTAAAGTATAGTTACAGGAAGGAACCCTCAGGAACAATATTGGTGATCATTCAAGCTTCTATGCTAGACCAGGCTATGGTTTGGGTTTACGAATGCCTGGCTTCTGCGGCCTGTGATGTTTCGGGGCACTTGCAACGAAGTCTTTGGCACACTTCTACTGCCCCGAAGATATCCCTGTCCATGTAAATGGAAGGCCCGAGAAGCTCCAAATCCCGGGCCCCTTGCGACCAAAAAGCCGATATCCGTTGGGTGTAAGGACAGGCACTTCACTTTAAGCCCCTGGACTCTAGACCCTTCTAATCCTAAACCTTAAACCGTAAACCCTTGCAGCAACCCTCCTGAAACCCTAAACCCGTAACCCCTGTAGCAGCCCTTACAGTTGCCTCTGCCTGTGCAGCAGACGTCCGCTCTAGGCTCTTGGCCTCGCGACGGGCCTGTCTTAGAAGGCTGCAAAGCCTTTGGAGCCTTTCGTGAGACTTCCCCACATTACGAAGTTTGACTTTCTGATCTTTCCATGCACCTGGAAAACCCAAACACAAGAAGCACAGAACGTTTACCTCCGGAACTTGCTTTAACTGCCCCGGCCTTAGTATGTAATGTGAGCACTGACACATAATGTTACATGTGTTACACGGGTGTGTGCATATACATGTACACATGCATGTGCGTGTGTGTGTGTGTGGGTGTGGGTGTGGGTGTGTGTGTGTGTGTGTGTCTGTGCATGTGTGTGTGTGTGTGTGTGTCTGTGCATGTGTGTGTGTGTATGTATATGTGGATGTGCATGTGCATGTGTATATGCACGTGCATGTGCATGCATGTACGCATGCATGCATGGATGGATGGATGCACGTACTTATGTGTAGGTAGGAAAGCATAAACGAACACATGTGCATCTACATGAACATGTACGTGTGTGTGTAAGCACATATTGCAAATGCTCACAGAAACCAGATATACATACATGTGTATACAGATATAAATACATGCATATATAGACGCCGTCCGTGTAGAGGCAATATGCTAAAATGTTATCTGATATCACAAGCAGAAAATGATATGCTCTTAGAATTGTTTGGCAGTTCGATGTGCTGAAACACAATACCATAAGGCGATATATGCATATACATGTGTAAACGTATGCGTGTGTATATATATATATACATACAGGTTCAAAAATATATGTATACATATACACAGATGTGAGTGCATACATATATATAAATATATACATACACATACATGTACATATATAGTCATATACATGTACATATACATGTACATGCACATGCGCATATATACGTAGATGCATATACCGACCGAACAAAGCACAGGAAGGCCTCTTGGCGCGTGGGGCTGGCCCGGACAAAAGGAACATGGAGCACCGCCAAATCGGAAAGCTTTGCCTCTTGAAACCGTTTAGGGTTTAGGGTGTAGGGTTTAGGAGGCGTGCCTCTTAAAACTCCCCGCACCCTAACCCCTGAACTTTAGTGGATGAAGCTTCCAAGCTAGTTACTAGTTTGGAGCTCAAAGTTTGGGGTTAAGGTTTGGGCTTTTGGGGTTTAAGGTTCAGGGTTTAGTGTTTGGGCTTCAGGGTGCTCGGGTTTACGGTTTAGGCTTTGCCAGGCTTGAAACTCAGACCTCAACACCCGAATACCCGAAGCCATGGCCTGCAAACACTAAACGTTAAGCGTAACATGTAAAACCCTCAACCCCCGTACCCGAAAAAATTGAATCCTGAATCCGAACTCAGCCTCCCACTCCTCACGACAGGCTCCAGAGGTTTCAGTAGCCCTGGGTAGCGTGTAGCTCGGGGCTGTCTTTTTTGCAGTGTTGTCAGCCTGGCCCTTCGGATAGGCTTGCGCCGCTGCCGCTTCGTGTACAGACCTCCTGTCCTGTCGCAAGTTTCTGCTGAAATCTGCAAGTCGAGAACCTGAGAACGTAATGCAGGGGCATCAATAACTAGAATATGGTTTTAGGTTCCTTTATCGTCATACTACAATTATAAGGAACCCTCAGGAATAATACTGGTAATTAGTATTTAGATAGGGTTTGCCGTAGAGTTTAGGGTTGGCACCTCGGCCTGGACCATCTCCGAGTGCAAAACGTTAACTTGCGTGCAGTCGCACAGCAGGTCAAGACAAGAACAGACCTATCCGAACCACACTCCAGAGTCTCCCAGACCCAAATCGGAAAGTCAAAACAAAGCAGCGAGCTCCCCAATCCCTGAAAGACCCGAAAAAAAAAACAGCAAGCCTGGACTCTAAACCCTGAAACCCTAACACCCGAAACCCCGCACATCCTGAAACCCTACACCCTGAAAGCTCTATGGCGAAAGGCCTGCTGCCGCCGGGGGGACGGATCCTCCACATGAAAAAAGCTGAGTCCCCCGGATTCAATTCGCTTCTGTCCTGGGGCCCTATGGATTCAGAGCTCGGGTTCATAGCCCCCGGGGCTTAAGACTTAACTTCCCACCTCCTCCGAAGAATTACTAGAAGGCCCTAAGGCGCCTACTGTTTTCGGGTCTGTGCTCGGGTCCCGTAGCTTTTTCGGCATGTTTGTGAAGAGGCCTCTCGGGAATTCAGAGACATGCAAGCCCAAACTCTAAACCCTAAACTCTCTTAACCTTGAAGCCCTTAACATAAAACCCTCACCCTAAACCTGCACCTGAAACGATCCAGGGAGGTGTTCATCTTTAAAAATTGGCTCAAATGCGGGGTCTTGCTTGAGGGCCATGGGTTCGAGTTAAGCCCTTGCCGCTTCTTGTATGAGGCTTAGAGTTTGAGGAGTTAGGGTTTAGGGTTTAGGTGCTTAGAGTTTGAGGAGGCGTTGGGCCTTCGAATCCGCTTTTGGGCTCAGGCTTGCAGGTTTAATGATATGGCTCTGGGCTTTGGGGTGTGCGGCTTGGACAACGCAAGTCGCCTGCTTTTAAGGCTCCCATGCAGAGGGGCGTAAATATCGGTAGGGTTTAGGGCAGAAGGTGTAGGGTCTAGGGTTTAGGGGTTGAAGGGTTTAGGAAACCCTAAACCCTAAACCCAAAACCCTAAACTCTAAACAGTTTTAAGGCCGGGTGTGGGTAGACCTTGAACGGGGCTATACCTGACTACAGCTAGAGGTACCTTCTCTAGAGCGCCACGTGTCAACAGCCATGAACCTGCGGGAATCTTCTAGTGCTGAACTTACGGAAACCTAAGTCGTAATATAATTTCCTGTAGAGTTAGAATAAGTTTTTGGAGCACATACAGTGATACAGACAAGACAGGCAGGCAGGCAGAGAGACAGACAGACGGACAGACAGACGTACGCATATACTATAACCAGTACAATAAGGAACCCTAAGGCCCCTAAGGAATAATGTTGGAAATTCGTCCGACTCCTACGGTAAGGGCCGGCGGGCCTCTCTGCTGCTGCCTCGCTTGCCCGGCTGCTCCTGTCGAGATCGCAGGCTGCGGCTTAGTTAGAGGGAGCAACACGCTTGCAATGTCATCCGGTATGGACAGGAGGTTGGGAGTTCGGACGTGTGGAAGAAGGAAGCGGCCCTAACGGAAGAAAGGGCTGTGGGTGAGTATACTCACAGTCAGGACTTCGGGTGTCCAGGCTAGAACACCAGCCCCGATGCTCCTCTTTCACCGGCGAATGGCTCCCGGACGCAGGCGTGGCAGACTCTGCAGACAAGGCCTGCAACGGAAAAGCAACATCTCTCGTGAACCCCTGAATGAACTTCTGATAATGTGAGTGGGCATTGCAAGAAAGCAAGACCCCTCCGTGCCTGGTTTGGAGCAGAGAAAAGCGTTGCTGCTTGTGCCAATACCTCCGGAGCACGGAGAAGCTATGGAGATCACCGAGCCCACGTTGCATGACGGAGCTCCCTGCGGCAGCTGGCAGCCTTCGACAGCCTTTCTTCCAGCGATGTCGGTGCTGTACATGTCCACCGTACGCCAAAGAGGCGTCACCGTCTCTCTACACTGACTCTACACTGTACAGCCGTCTTGCCTGGAAGCAGGTAAGGAAGTGAGGCGTTGCTCCACCGGCTCGAGCGTCGAACAATGAAACTTCAGCGTGCCAGATCCTTCCAGAGAGCTGCGACCTCCAGTAGGACCAACAGCTCAAAGGCTCAAAGGTCTTCAAACTTCAACGAACTCTTCGACATCACTTCCACGATGGAGCCATCACGGCGCACGAGGCAGAGAGTCTGCAGGCCCGGCCTTGACAAGGAGCAGAAGTCATCGCCTGCCTCTTCCAGTAAATGTTCGCAACATATCCCAACGACCACCGGCAATAGCAGAAAAACAGAAGAATAGCAAGAGCGGCAACAGCAGCGGCAGCGGCACGACGTCACTACGACTATGACGACGACTACCACTGCTGCTGCTGCTGCAACTACTACTACGGCCACCACTACCACAACTACTGCCACTGCCGCTGCTGCCGCTGCTGCCGCTGCTGCCGCTGCTGCCGCTGCTGCCGCTGCTGCCGCTGCTACTAGTCGAAGTAGTCGTGGCAGTCGTAGCAGTCGTACTAGTCGTAGTAGACCCAGTAGTCGTAGTAGCGGCAAACGCCGTAGTAGGCGAAGTAGTCGCAGCAGCCGTATTACATGCGAAAGTCGCTGTGGTCGTAGTAGCGGTGCTTGTTGTTGCTTCTGCAGCAGTAGGAATGCAGCATGCTCTCGTGACTATGTGTTAATGCAACGGTATGGAATCCTGTGTTTCGACAATTGGGTGAGTCCCCATGCTCATCTTCCGTGCCTGTCTTCTTCGGCGTTCTATGACTGCAGTGATCATTCGCAGGAAAACGCATTGTCACTCGAACCCGTACGCAGATCAGCCGGCATCGTTGTGTGATCTGCTCCAGGCACACTGCTAAGTGCAGGAGATTGCCCAGAGCGGTAGTCGTAGTGACCGACTGACCGAGTCCGTAATGCTTCGGAGGGATGCAGAAACCAATAGTATTCACGACCACAGATGCATGCGACACGCAGGTCTGAGAACCCTTAACTCCAGACAACGCAAGCGTAGCACCCTTCCACTTACACTCTGCGCGTACTTAACAGTAGAGCTGAGTAGTTATCTATCGGTTGAGTTGGATATATGGGCCCCTAGGTGCACATGTCTGAACAAGGGTTGCAGTCTATTTGTATATATGCATATGTATGTATGTATGTGTATATATATATATGCCATGCACCTACACACACACATATAAATGTGTATATGGATAGACCTACATGGTTATTATACCCCATGAAGCCTGCTGGCAACGAAATCCGTTTGTGGCTTCATGGCTACTCCATGTCTTGTCGCCAAGTGCTTGCATTTGCACTTCTGCTTTTTCTTCTCCACAAGTCGGTGGTTCCTCTCATGCCATTCCGCTGCAAGTCCAGAACAAAGCTTTTTCCATGTCAGGCCCAACTTTGATGCCGAGTGTCAGCGTGATCAGTGGTCGAATCCCAAGCTCTGCCGACACCCAGCGGTAAACTTCCAGGGGAAGCATCTCCTCTCGTGCTCTGCATGTGGCTGCAACCGTTACTAGCCCCACTATTGCCAATACTACCACTCCTTGACACCACCACTACTGAACCAACTAGGACTAACACGACTCCTGATTGCCGCAAAATACAGTATGACCGCGAACACGAAAACTAAAGACAAACACTACTAAGACTACTAGTACAACTGGACTACTAGTACTACTAGACTGCTAGTGCTACTGGTACCACAAGTACTACTAGTACTAGTACGACTAGAAATAGTCCTACCCGAACTAGTCGTACTAATAGTACTACTAGTACTGCTGATACCACGAGTACTACTAATGCTACCAGTACCAGTACGACTAGAAATAGTCATCTTGCTCTCTTGGTAATCTTCGTCATTTTGCTCGTTGCCCTGGTCATTTTGGTCATCTTGGGGGTCAAGATTACTAGGTCATCTAGGTAACGTTGGTAATCTTGCCCCTCTTGCCCCACTTGCAGCTTGCGTTTACCATTCAGGGCAAGATGACCAAGATGACCGATCAGGTTGCACGCGACCCCCAAGTGGGGCAAGTAAGACGGGCGGTCAGGTTGCACACGTTAGTGGTTCCAGATTCCCATCACTTTGTAGTAGTGGCAGTAGCAGTAGCAGTAGTTGTGGTAGTAGTAGTAGTAGTAGTAGTAGCAGTAGCAGCTTTAGTAGCAGTAGCAGTGGCAGTCAGTACTAGCAGTACTACCAGTACTAGTCGTACTAGTAGACAATTACTACGTAGTACTTCTATTACTGCACTAATCGTATCCGCAACGCATGGTACTGAATCAATCGGAACCGTGTGTTTCTTATGCGCCTTTTGCTTTCAGTCTTCTCCTCATCGTTAATTTGGTTTTGCTTCCGCGCTGGTGCTGCCGGTAGTTTCTTTCTATCGCTACTCCAGTCGCTGAGCTGCGGTCCTCCAGATCCTCTTGCGACATGGTCAAGAGCTCCTTGCCTGACAAACTACTATTACTGTTGCTACTATTACTGATATTACTGTTGTCACTATTATTACTACTAATACGACCATCACTACTATTACTAGCATTACTATTGTGAGTGTCTTAGGCTGCGAGACGCGAGACCTGCGAAGCTCTGTGCAGCTAGGCTTTGCAGAGCAGTCGAAATAGTGACCCTAAACCCTAAACTAAACCGTTCAATAGTGTTCAAGTCTTTTCGGCCTGGGGCCTGCACTCGACACCCCGAAAACAACGCCAGGGCCCGAAGCCAATGATCGAGTCGAGTCAAAAACAAGAAAGTGCTTTGGCTGGAGGACCCAGAGGATAATGGTCTATACTGTATAGTGTACTATTATATGATACTATATTTACTATACTATACTGCATACGAACATAGTCTACTATGCTGTAGTATACTACTATCTTGTGTTGTACTATACCAGATTATATAATTTATGCGACCTCGTTTGGTCTCGGCCTGTCCTGCTATCGTGGCCACAGACACAGCGCCCTTTCCTGCCACCTCCTGGGACAGCCCAGGCTGACGGAACCCAAAAGCTCATCTACCACATTCCATAATACATTATGTAATAGCATCAAACACTGAGCAGAGTATGCTGTTATTTTTTCATATTGCAATATATTACATTCTAAGCCCGGGATAAATATTCTCATATGATGCATTCTAAAACCAAAGACTGATCTGAAACCTCGCTTCACGACTGGCAGAAACCGTGCAACGGAGGGCTGGCGATGCAGAGCAAAGTGGAATGGATGAGATGTGCGTGCTCGGGTTTCGGGTTCAGGGCCTAGGGTTGGGAAAGGGGGAGGAAGAGGGGCAAGGGCAAGAGCATGCCGCTGCGCCTGTACTCAACTTCGGCTCAGACATCCGCGAAAATCAGGTACCCTGAAAGCCAAAGCCCCTAAACCCTAAGCCCGAAACCCTAAACCTTTCTGTTGATGCCACGGCTCCCGGGCTACCTTTGCTGCAGACGACATGCATCAACGTGCTTCGCTGCATGCATATGGGGCGCAAGCCCTAAGCCTAATGTCGATGGAAATGGTAAAATCATACAAAAAATACTAATACACTGTGGTATCATATAGTAAGAAATAAAAATAAAACAAACATTTAAAAAACCACAATACGAACAACATATAATGATAATAAGAATAATGGTAAGTATCATAACAATAGTACTAGCAAAGGAGCTACAGCTAGTCGCCGACCTAGCCCTCCCACCCAGCCAGTCCTTGCTTGACACAGGCAGCATCGTCAAGACCTTTCCAAGTGCAGTGAGGGATTCCGGGGCCCGAGGTTTAGGGCCTGGGGTTTGGAGTTGAGGGTTTAGGGTTTAGGGCTTGGGGTTTGGGGTTTAGGGCTTAGGGTTTGCTGGGCTGTTCTTCGATTTCCTTGTAACCCTAATGGTAAGGGGGGTTTCACGGCGGCTTTTCAAGCGGCACTATATGGGGTGAAGGAGAATCTACACAAGAACTGACTATCAAAACGGCAGCAGGTTACTTACTGCTATGTCCCTACTGTAATACCGGAACATGAACTAAGCTGCCGAAGGGAACCTCCTGAACCCTAAAGCCTGAACCCGAAACCGAAGCCTGCATTTAGGACTCGGGGCTTCGGATCCTTATCGAAGCCTCCGGAGCAAGGCTCTTAAACCCCTGAAGCAGCCAGGCAGCGCGAACAAACAACCCTAAGAGATAGAAGCCTAGAAGCCGAATTACCCGAAACCCCGGACCCTCAGCCTTGACACCTCAAACCCGAAACTCCTTGAGCTCCATCTAAAGCCTCCGAACCAAACTAGACTTTGCTCTGGAGCCCAAGCAGAGGCTCTTGAAACCAGAGTCGTAAGAGCATACTGCGGCACACCGCAACTCCTTCGAATCTAGTATTACAGTATAGTACAACATAGATGTCATATTCAACCGCTAAAAAGTGTAGGGTTGATGTGAAGCGCGACGTGCACTGTGTGGCTGGCAGCAAGGCAACTGCAATCCAATTCAGTCGCAACGACGATATGGTCTCTACGAGTTCATGTGCAGCTACCGATGAAGATGTAAATAGACCACAGATCTGGAACCTCGCATGCCACACCAAGTCGGAGTTCAGGGGTTCAGGCCTCCAAGGGCCACCACTCAAAGCCTTGAAGCCTGAGCCTCAGCCTCAAACACAGTCAAAAAACCCTCTAAAGCTTCAGATCTCTATTTGAAGGCTTTAGGGCGAGTCAAGGTCCGTATTAGGGTGTCATTTGCTCTGAGCTAGGTCTACTTTCGTGCTGTCTCCCATTGTAGTGTCAGGCCTGCGGCCGAATCGGACGGACCGAGAAGTGTCTGGCACGATACGACGTTGTGAAGCCGTAGACCTTACTGTCAGCATCACAGCAAGAGCACAGCGAAGGCAAGCCTTTCTGCGTTTCTCAGGGCCAACAGTGCTGCGTATCGATCCGTGAGGCTAGGTGCTCACCTTCGTAGACCTGTCTCTCTCTCTCTCTCTCGCTCTCTCTCTCGCTCTCTCTCTCGCTCGCTNNTCTCTACCAGGCTTGGGGCTTGGGGTTGGTCGGACCCTCACCCCGCACGCGAGCGCGCACCTGCCGGTCCAGGCAGGATTTAAAGGTCCCAACGAGGGCTATACCCTCGTGAGCTTGGCTATACATTCCCACTCTGCTCGGCATGTGGTGTCTTGAAAAGGACAACAGGAACATGCATTGACAAAATGACCTAGCACAGTCTCCCCCACATGCCGGCATCACTGCGGACGACTCTAGCCACTCGCAAAGGTTCCGAAACAACTGAAGCAGGTAACTGTCACAAACACGGCGGCTGAGTCCCCGGCCCTGGGCGTCAAGACACTGCTAGGCGAAAAACAAGGCATCCCCCAGAAAGTCAGGTCAAGGAGCAGTGTTTGGGGCGGTTTGTTACTCTACTCGCTCTCTGTGTCCCCGGCGGAAAAAAAAGGTTACCTTGAAAGTGGTATGCCTAATCAACAACATTGACTTTCCCCCGGGGTTACTTCGAGCACTGAAGTGACTGCGGATTTTCAGCCATGTCCACTACTGTCGGGGTGGTGCGAACAAACACTGAAACCGAGCAAGTAAAACACATGATCCCCCGTTTGGCTTCGTGGTCATGGCTTTCCTGTCGTACTCTACACTCAGGGTGCTTGTGTGTTGGCCTAAAGCACCTAGAGCGAAAACCCCGCTTGAACTGGCAAAGGCTGAACAAGCTTGTGGGCACCCCGAGTCACGGCCCGGCTCCTCCCCCTGTGGAGAGGCTCAAGCATGGCAGCGGGACTTTGCAGTCAGAGGCACTGGGCTACATGGCGGGCAACGGAAGGGAAGGGTTTATAGTCCCCCTGCATGCATGCGTCTACGGCGGTGACTCTCTTGGCTACTTCGCCGCCTGTTGGATAGCTTCCTCCAGGCTGTCTGTCATCATCGCTTGTGCCTGTGAGGGTGTGATCCCCCCCAGGGCTGTCCACTGGCCAGGGCTTGGAGCTCCCCCACAGTTTGGGATAGCTCCGACTGCAGCTGCTCCCCCGTCTTCATCTGGTCGGTCTGTGATGGGCACGTTCTCGTTGGCCCCCCCAGACTCTGTCTGCGTCTCTTCACTGGTGGCCATCACCCCTCCAAAGAGGGGTTGTTGCGTTGCTTCCGCTGCATGAAGGAGTTGCATCGCCAACGGCACTTGTTCGTCGACGAGGGTTGGCATGAGTTTTCGAAACTCCCCCGCCGCTTCAAAAAGCAACTGGGCTGCCGAGGAAGTCGTTCTCGTGCGGTGCTCCCCCTCCTCGTGGCCTTGTGCAAGTTGTAGTACATCAGCGGGATGGACTTGTTGCGGTCTGTCCGCTGAACCGGAACTGCGTCCCCCCGTCGGCTTCTCCTCCTCGTTGTCCCCTCTTTGTTCCAGCAGGACGGCCGCCGGAGTGACGAGGTCTCGCAGCTCCCCCCACAATTTTGGGGTGTTCCAACAGCACTCTCCTCGAAGCGAAGAGTCCAAGGCGGCAGTAAGCAGCATGATGGCTCGCTGCAGGCATCTCGTCCCCCATTGGAGCTGCTGTACAGAAACGGCCGCGGGCATAGGCTCATGCAGCTGGACGGCCCACTCTTCCAGGACCCTGATCAAGTATGAAAGGTCCTGCTGCCATTCTTCCCTTGTAAGTCTTCCCCCCCCCACCATGCAAGTGGTGAGTGAAAGAAGAAAGTGCATCGACCAGGTAGTTGGAGTTACAAATTCCTCGCTTTTGCCTTCCAGCGGTCGCACAGACTTCGCAGCTCCAAGGCCAGTGAAAAGAGAAGCTACAAAGCTACAGACACTGATCTACAGAGAACTACCTGCCTACGGAAGTTTCGCCCCCAAAGGTAACGAGGCAAAACTGTTGCACGCGAGTTCCTGGACCAAGTGTTCTAAACAAAGGAAAGGTCACCAGTGAGCCACGAATTCAACGGGCCTGCAGGCAAGACTGGTTCCTCACGCCATTTGTGGATTACACTTCCACAACAGCCAGATGTCAAGATCCGCGCTTTACTGCCCAGAGTGTGCTTCCAGTTAAGACCACAGCAGCTTCAGCGAAACTGTACAATTGCTACCACTACCGCAGCCTGTACACAGCGTGCTATCCCCACAGTGGTATGAACATGAGAATGTCCATACCACTGCAAGGTCGTGTACATAAGATGAGTCAGGGCAGACCTCAGCATACCCATGCAAGAGCAAGCCAACATAGCGCCCAAGAGTTTGCCGTGTAGCAGTGATGACGGAAATATCCCTTCAGTGGTGTGAGCAAGAGAGTGACCAAACCACTGCAAGGACATGAGCATTAAAAGAAAACGGCATATTGGGCCAGCAGTGCCCTTGCCATTAAAGCCGGTTGACACTGTGCCTATGAAGACTTGGAAAAGCATCAATGCAGCTACCCTGGCAAAGGCTGCACGCAATCCACAGAGTTGCGCACTTCAAGCGGCCCTGAGAGGGACATTTACAGTTGCGGAAACCACCTCTTGCCGTGCTGGCAGTTGTTACTAAGGCAGCAAGAGCTGTGACAGCATTTGCGACAACATAGCAGGCCGGAGTAGCTGTTGACTCTGCGGCCAGCACAGCAGCAAGTGCAGTTACGGCTTGCGACACACAACTGGTACCTGCCTGGCGGAGAACCCCACTTAAATGTTGCAGCATCCAAGCGCACACCAAGACTAAGGGAACCACAGCTAAACCACCAAAGACAGCGGACACCAACCGGGTGCCGCCTCAGGCACACACGGGCCAGGGTGCAGCAACCATGCGCACGCCTGTAGTGAAACCTGCCGAAAGTAAACAGGTACCTAATCCCAAACCCAACAACTTTACGGCTCACGAAGAAATTTGGCATTGGCAACAAATTTGATTGACGCCTGTGCAGCCAAAA
>CAJNJA010045742.1:0-26637 GCA_905231915.1 Symbiodinium necroappetens | reverse complement strand
TTATGCTGACCATATCGCCGACGCAGTTCTGCATTCCGTAGCTTTCCGTATGGTACGGAAGGGGGTTGTTGCGGGATGACTAGTTGGTGGCGTGCACACAGATTGACCCATTGTTTGGCACAGATTGACCCACTGTTTGGCACGTGCTGCTCATCAGCTTGGCTCCGCTGACACGAGCATCCATGCCCGCAAAAGTACTAACGTCCACGACATCCATTCGGAGTCCATCCGTGAGCCGAGCATCCATGCCCCAACTGTAATCTTGTCAAGCCGGCGTTATCCACGCAGAGGGGGCGAGCTGCTGGAAGAAGCTTGGTCGTGTGCTGAAGCTGCCTGTGGGGCTCAGACCCCATCTGCCAAACAATGCTAAGTGATTGGTCTGCAAAAAGGGTTCGCATGGATTGTGCTGTTTTAAGGCTTATATCCCGAGGAGAGATGGACGCAACAATCTGCAGGTCTTGTTTGGAAAACGTCCAACCAACAGCCAAGGGGCCTTGAGCCGAAGAGGCCGATGCTTCACCTGGCTCGTCAGGGGAAGTCTACTCACGGAGCTGAAAGGAACAGTCGGCTACAGAGCTGCTGGAGCGCAGTCTTCACATAGGACGGGACTTTGCTGTTGTGTGATTCAGAACTTGCTACTTGTCAACAGGCACCTGTGAGCAATCAAATGGAGGCGCAACAGCTCAAAGCTTTAAGAACAGTCTTGCAACGAGTGTGAGAAGCCTTGGGTAATTGCGAACATGAGCATTTCCGGATTGCGTCTGCGCTCAATAACGAAGTTCATGTAACTGCGGTCGCCCCTTCTGGAGGCAAGTCGCTGTCTGACACGTCTGCCCAGGATGTCTTCTGAAGACGATGCGAGAACTGTCTTTTCCGCAGCACGGACTCTCAACCACAGAAGGAAGGCCTACGCCGCCGATCCGGCAGCAGACAAGAACATTTGGGGGGCGATCCTGAGGATTGATCTTCTGATTCACAAAGAACGAGGAATTCTCAGCCATTCTATTTCACGTGATCTGCAAAGGTATTTGTACGAAAACCCTTTCAAAGTATCGTCATGGTTGCGCAAAGAACTCCCGAAACAAAAATGGGAGACAGAGCTTTGTGCGAAATCGGCCGGGACACGACCGGCCTTAGCAAGGATATTGAAACCACGCCCTGGCATGATTCACGAAGCAAAGCGGGTTTTGAGCATTTCGAACAAGTCTCGCCAGCACATTGCCTTGTGCAGGAAATCTAGCCCATAGTCCATGGTTCATGAAGTTTAAAATCACAGATCTTTCGACGTTCAAGATGCTCGTGTCCACATGCACATCTGAATGCAACCTACACCGCCAGCTACTTAATGCAGGGGGCTAAGTCGTGGTGATCAGGATTTTCCACAGGGCCACTGATCAAGCAATCAAGGTCATACCAAGATTCACGCAACCGGGTTGCAACTCACGGTTGATGGATGGACCGATATGGACATGAACTCAAAAGATGGGTATTCATACACGACGTCATGCACATGTCAACCCCGTCTGCAAGAACTCTCGCGTCATATGCACCTCTGTAGCTCCGCTCCAAAGGCGCGACTACCCAACGCACTGGTTCAGTCGGTTTGAAAAAGACTAAGGCCACAACCTGGGAACCAGCAGGGACTCGTGCTGCGAGCAAGGAGTCACAAGATGGGACAATTCGAGGCATGACGTCGGAAGACCTCACGAACCCAGCAAATCCCGCCTGCTGGCGTCGCAGCGCAGCGCACAGTTGTAAAAAACTGAGAGCAAAGCCTGGCAAAAGTGCGCGGATGTCATTCCCAACAATCCCCTCAGCCTCACATTTCTGCGGTGTAGTCTTGCTGCCTGTAGGTTGACCAAGTGCTACGTAAGCATGTACTGCCCAACCCAACCTCATTTGCGATGCCGTTGCAAACATGCAGCAGCAGCAGCAGCATCAGTCATAGAAGCGGCAGATCCCATGGATTAGTCTGCTACACAACTGTCTTGTTCACGGGCGAGTTGAAGCTTCCAGCGTTTCTGACACGAGGGCTGCAAGGGCGAAGGTTGCTTATCTGCACAATATGCAGTGTGTCATTGCTGCTGACGGGTCTTGTAAGAACACAGCTTAAATCTAACATTGTCCATGCCCCCACGCCTGGCCTCCAGATCTTGTTTGGGTGCAGGGCCCAGCTTAAGCACCGGATTCTTTGCAACACCTGCCTGCGGACGCAAAGGAGACTGTGCGGCGCCAGCATTATATATAAAATAGAGAGACATAGAAATTAGATGCGTGCAACATACACCGAGACTGATCGAGATAAGCTCTGTGCGAGCTTCACTGCCGGACAGACTCCACGAATGTGACACCATGCGTGATACCCGGGGCCCATGATGCTGCTCATCATGCTTGCCTTCTGTCGTAGCCTTTCCTCTTCCAGTCGTGTTTGGCAATGATCATGACATTTTTTTCAAGGTTGCCGGAAATTATAGCGATGGAGAACTGGTGCACCGCTGCGCATGCAACTACGGAGATCGTATCTAATTGCAGCAAAAATTACTCAATCACCCGCCTCTTCTGCTTGCATTGGCTCCTGCCACTTTGCAGTGGCAAGCATCTTACGGACCATGTGGCCAGAATGCAGGGACATCCTCTAGCACTCTAGCATGACGTAGCGGTGCGCCTCTTGCGGTTGCTTCTCTTGCTCCAACCATTCCCCTTCCTGCACATTGACATTCGGTGAGTCGATGTACCACGGCTGATCACGGAAGCAACGGACCGATGAGTGTGGAAGGACAAGTCCATCTGTCGGATCAAGAGCGAACCTCAAGCTGTCCAGCCTCCTCCTCCTGCTCAGCCTTCATCCATACAGTACCCCAGGGTCGACAAAACTTGTTATGCCACTGCGCATGCAACTCAGGATATATGACAGGAACAGATCCTCATATCTGCTTGACGCAGGCAGTTCTTAACTAGGCGCCTCTTCTTCATGCAGCCCCACCGGCGCCTACAACTCTGCGACGGCAAGCATCATACCGTGCTTGTGCGCGTCATGTGCACCAAAGCACGCCCAGCCTCTGCACGTGTTTTCTCCAAAGCCACCTTCTCCTGGCACACAACAAAGCTCAGCGCGGCTAAGCAACAACATGGAACATGGGCAAGCTGGAAACTGCCGGACAGAAGACTCTTTGCGGCGTGCCCTATTGGCTTCCCTTCCCTCTTCCTCCTCGTGCCGTGCGCTTTCCTACATGCTGATCCATCTGCTTTCCTTACAACCTCTTTGAAAGTAAAAAAGCGTCTCAAACGAAACTTCTTCAAGAGTTAGTGCGAATGTTGGTTTCCGGCCGCTTGTAGTTTGGGCTTCTCGGCTGCTGCCTGTAGCTGCATCTTATCGCGCACAATGCTGCGCAGTTCAAGCATGCGCTGAGAAAACAGGGACTCGACTCCGCATGTCTAAAAGAATTACTTGCCCCTAACCCTGCCCCTCCCCCCTCCGCTTCTCCCCAGTCCTCCGTCGTCTCATCGTCGCTTCCAGGGCGGCGTTTAGGGATTGGGTTTAGGGTTTAGGGTTTAGGGTTTAGGGGTTAGGGTTTTAGGGTTTTCTTTTTTGAGCACCTTTTTCCCCCTCGCCAATCCAGCTAAGGGGAATCCACATTTGCGGAAGGTCTCTGCATGACGCCCATTTGACTCGAAGACCACCAGACCCCTGCTGTCGTCTCTGCTTCATACTCCTTTCGTGCCATGTCCTTTAGGGTTTAGGGTTTCGGGTTTAGGGTTTCGGGTTTAGGGTTCAATGTTCGTGGTAAAATGCCTACGCTGGGAGCCTCAAGACAAACAACAAGCCAAACCCCAACCACCAGCAAAAATTAAAAATTAAGTTCAAACTTGACCCAGTCTTCTTCGAACACGTCACCACTGCCACGACACGTCATCTTAATAAACAGCATCATAAGCATAATGGCATAATTCTCATCGGTGCTGATCATCAGTATTAAGTCTTCGTTTAACAATCACCAGCTCGCAGCCAGCCGCAGCTGGCAACAGAAGAAGCACCCGCGCTCGGCTTCTTTTCAGGTGGTGAGATCCCGAGTTGAGGCTGCTGGAAAAAGGTTGCTCTGACCATGCAGACAGATGTTGGCCAAGATTATACATAACGCTAACAGAGTTACACAACAAAATACTGAAATTGCAAGAACATCTAATTCTCTCCCCGTTCATGTCCGCTAAGGCCAGAGGAACTTGCAGTCCGAGCCGAAACGCTCGGCGCTACGCTTCCGACTCGTCATAGGGCAGCCGATCAGGCCCCACCCAACACAAGAGCGAGGGCTTTCCATCCACACCTCGCGCTTCACTGGCACAAGAACCCGACCTACCCGAACTTTCTGTGCCTTCAAGCTTTCAGAAAAGCATTGCCTTCAGCAGCAGCTGATGCGTAAAGTGTCTGACCTGTGGTCAAACGCCAAGGGTGCGTGCATATCGTTGAGCTCGTGTCGAAATGGCTGCCCTTAAAAAGCGAGACAGTTGCAGGAGACCTGCATGATATTCCTATGAACCCTGATTGCATGACTTCCGCAGGTGAACTACTGCGGAACGGGTTCTTTGATGACCAGGGCAAGCTCGGCAAATCAGAATTATGATCCCTTGCTGCTGCCTCTGGCAGCGATGCCGAATGAGTCTGGGGGTCGTGCGGTAGGCCGCATAGGCAGGCATGAAGTTGTCAACAAACTTCTTGACATCCTCTTTCGACATCCCGGCTCCTCGTAGTAAAGGGGGGTCGGTAAAAAAAAAACCATTGCCTCAAAGCCACGCCCAGGCCTCGGGTCTGCTTCATCTGCGTCTCGGCCTGCTGGCGCCAGGCATAGACCTGCCCAGAAAGGGCGCCCAAGGCGCCAGGGCCCAAGGCCCCCCAACACCCAGCGGCTCCGGCCTGTCGAATGTCTTCCACCGCCAGGACGCAGAAGGAGTCGACGAGGTCATCCCATGCCTCACACAACTTCCTCATAAGAGGGGGCCCCTCCAAAAATTTGGCCTCGCCTGGTAGTCCTTGAGCTTCTGGTTCACGAGCCGAAGGCCAGGGTGGATGGCAACGGCCTGGGAACCGACGATTGCCAGGGAACCGCAGTGTGGCACTGAAGACACACTATACGCTCACTACATATAAGACTTCGTGAATGTAGTATAGCGTTTTTGTAGCGAAGTACACTGAGCTTCCCATGTCGATGTTGGCCCTGTCATGAGGGCTTACAGGTCGCAAAAGCTCCGGTGCTGGCATGTGCTGGCTGCTTCGTGCTTAAACACGAAGACGAAGATGCCTCCCGTCTCATTTGTGTGGTGTCTGTTGGCAGCTGTCACGATAGAAGTCGACACCGAGGCAAGGCTGCGAGCGAAGAGGAAGTTCCAAGCATCTTTGATGTCAGCGAAGCCCCCCTTTTTGACGCTATCCGCTTCTCGTTCTTCAAGTCACTAACTGTCGCTAACTGTGCCGGGGACCCCTGAATCTTCCCGACACACCCACCGGCCCGGTGCCACAGCTGTGAGGCACCCCGTGATAAGCCGTGGGAACTTCGGACACCTGGCGAGACCTTTGAATCCGGCACTGAAGAAGCAGGAGTTCTGATATGTTCTGCCCATGCCGAAGCTCTAGAATGACGGCGGGTCTCGCAAGGGACCCCAAAAACAACAGCAAAAACAAGAACCCCACTCTGTGTCGTCTGTGAACCTGGCTCAGAAGCCAAAGATGCCACCAAAGCCCCCCCCGAAGGAGTCGTCAGAGTCCGAACCGAAATCTCGGGTGCGCAGGTGCTTGGGCCCATCAAATCGGCGGTCGATGCATCGACGCATTCGATGCTTCTTCACTGTGCAGGGGCAGGATTTCCAGTCGTTTTTCGCAGCCAGGTCTGATAAGCGCCTGCGACCCGTGAGGACTGCCTTGACCACGGACTTTCCCTGCTGTGCCAAAAGCTGGCCTTCGCTGGGATGAACCTCCTGCGGATGGATCACGCCGTTGTCGTGGGCATCCTTCAACATTTGCATCAAGATTGGGTCCAGAACTTTGGCGTCACTGGCAGCTCGAGCAAGCAGGAGCGGCCATGCGATCTGCAGCAGGTCCTCAATGCTTCTGACACTGGTATCCTCGTCCTCTGACGCCCCGTCGCCCAGCAAGTTCACCTCGACTCCATCGGCATCTGACAAGGTCTCCCGAGGGCACCCACGGAATGGGATGGCGTTGATGTTCAGCCAGGTGTCATGGACGCACTTCAAGATTTCATGCGCATTGCCGAAGCCAGCTCCGATGTCCGTTGCTGCTCTGATGGCACTCTTGACATGGACTCCACATTCTGAGAACCATTCAACGATCATCTCATCTGTCTCTTCATAGGAGTCATGCCAATCCATGTCCACCGTGTGGGCAAGGCTGGAAACGTAGTCGTTCAATGACTTCTTCACAACCTCCACGTCCAAGAGCTTGTTCTCCGTCTCTGAGAGTGTTTTTGCTCCTTGGGCCTCCTTCTTCAGGCGCTTGGCCACGTTGCCTGGCGTGTCTTTGTTGGCTTTGCGCTTCACGGGCACCACGACGTCCTTCGGCACAGGCCTGCCGCTGAACAAAGCTGCCAGCACGGGGGAGTGGCCAACTGCAAGTTCACGAGCCTGCCGGAAGTGCACCTGACTGCCACAGTGCCAGGCCAAGAGATCTTGTTCGGAGAGAGGAGGCGCTGTCACGCAACGAATGGTCTTGGCATTGCCTACCGGACTTTCAACAGTCTGCAGGCTGCCACCATTGGTTTTCATATAACAGGACAGCGCCTCCTTCAAGGTGAACACAAGCTCAACTTCGACTTCGTCGTGAAGCGCATGGCTTTCCATAGAAAGCACGTCTTCAAACTTCAACTGGAAGGAGTACAAGGGGGAGTGCAATCTGGCCAAGGACACGTTCCAGAATGTCGGCGCGAAGTCCTCCCTGTCCCCCCTTGCAATCCTCTGCTTCCTCAAGATCTTGGCCACGTTTTCAGGGGAACGATTGATCTCCAGCACCTCGAAGGCAAAGCGCTTGTTGCCAAGCATGATCTTCCCGCAGAGAAAGGTCTCGTTGCGCGGAACTTTCTGTGGCGGAGTTCCCAGGAGCGGATCCCCTGCGATCTGCACCGCCGGCCCAGAAGTCCCCGAGCGCCACTTGCGACGTCCGATCTGCAGCTCCTTCACATTGAACTGCGCCGGCGCCGGGGCATTCTCTTTTGGCCGGGGCATGGGAGAGACGTCCGACAAGGGTGCGCGTGTGGAGGACGGGGAGCTTGACTTCTGCAAGGCTTCAAAAGACGAGACATCCTATATAACTTTTAGATGCCACCACTGACCTCACGCTGAAGCCGCTAAAGAAGACCGGCTCTGGACACGCCTCGGAGTCGGACGTCGGCTTGAAACCCAGCATCCTTGGAGAAAAAAACGCTGTACAGTTCTCTTCTCGCCTCCTTTTTGAAGCCTTGTTGGAAAGGTCCTTAGCTCCGCACCAGCCCTCCAGGAGCAGCACGTCGCAAGGTGTCTTTGCAGGCTTCCACATAGCTTGCGGAACCTGCGACGTAGACTCGGCAGTGTGACTCTCTGACAGGTGGTTTTGCAAGCATGCATGAAATGGACAGGCCTCGCCATGCCGCACAAAGATCTGCCGTGATAGGCTAAACTTAGAAAATTGTAACAGTAACCTGATATAGCGCAGAGTCTCAGAGCCCTCATGAGCCAGCACTGTCCGCCTGATCGCCACGGCCAGAATTTGCCCATTTGTCATAGCGGGGCAAGGCAACCTCAAGGAGGTCAGCAAGAATTCCGCGTGCTCGTCCCGCGATGCTTGCCAGGCAGGCGTAGTTGATTCGAAGAATACAATGACTGAAACATCGTGGAGGCCTTAAACGGTGGGATCAAAGCAGGCGGATGAAGGAACCCTTATATATGAGGACTCCTATTTGGGATCACCCCCACTTGCCTTCATCCCTCTCTTGGAGCCCTTTGAACATCTCTAAATCTTTAAGCAGCACTTGGCGCCCGGGGCTTCGTCACCAGGAGCTCTGCTCTACTGAAATGTGGGATTGCCGAAATTCCGAAATTCCTCTTCGTCTGCGCGTCGTGGGGAAAGGGCCGACTGAGGGTGGCAGATGGCGAAGTGGGGCGAGCGCGGCGACCCAGAACCCTAAACCCTAAACCCAAAAACCGTTCAAGATCCGCGACCAGAAAACAGCGCGGGAAAGGGAGAAGGTCGGAGCGGAGCTCCCCACACTGAGCTCCCGCACCTCGGCATTGCGGCTCCTGAGGGCCTCGCCAAAAAAAAAGCAGGTCCGAGGTATCAGAGCATCTGCACACATACTGAGCTCCACATATATGAGGTTTCTGGTTTACGGCTTAGGGTTATGGTCGGTTATGAGGCTCCTGAAGGTTGCTGATAAATCTTGCATTGGGGCTCTTCTCAGTCTGGCCTTCAGGGTTCGGGTGCCCAGTTGCACGTCGTGCGTGCCCGCATTCCCCCGAGTCCTTGGCAAATTTTATCGGCTGAACTCCGCAAAGTTGCTCCCAAAGTAGGCCCCAAACTCTCAGTCGCTGACTGCATCAGAGGGTTCTCCGAGTGGAGCTCCGACACCGCCTGCCGGAAGCTGCGGCAGAAACGACGAAAAGCCGGGGCTTTGAACACCCGCCTCCTGCCAACTGGCAGGGAGGTAGAAGTCGTCGATCGAGAGCGACTGCGCAAGCCAGTCTTTTCGGAGGGGGGAAAAGGGCTGATGGATGTTCTTTAAGGTTCACTTCTCGACTCTCGGGTGCAGCTTCTGCACCGGCTAAGGATTGAACTGCGCTCAAGCTGAACCGTTGGAATATGGGCAGGAGTCCCACGGCCTCGCAGCTGAGGCCGTCCAAACGGAACAGCTCCTCAAACAGAGTGACCATGGTGGTCTTCCCACAGCCTTGAGGCCTCTGGTCTGCACAGCAGGAGGCTTCTCTCCGGGCTCCGATTCGCCGATGTTCCGGGGCTCCCCGCGCCGAAAGGCCAAAGCAGATCGCTTCTGCCGGCTCGCCCCTCCAGGTGCTGCCACATTACTTGGGGGCAAAGGGCGGTCTCGCCACGCAACAACAGCAGCAGCAAAATACGCTACCAGGAAGACCAGTTTCTGAGATGGACTGGCAGCGTCAATAGAGCAAAGGCTGTGAAATAACCGTAGATGTACGTCCGCACAGCTGTACCGCTACAGCAGGTTTTCGTCCCAGGCCTTACCCGACCAACCCTAGGAATGGAATGGAAACCTACTGTAGCTAGTAGCAGCAAACTAACACAGTAACTCACAGCTGTGTCTTGCAATGTTTGCGCTGTTTGACAAGCCGTGATTGCCTGCAGAGGACGTGAAACGACCTACACACAGCCTCAGCCGGCCCACCTCAGCTCTCTCGACGCTCGGATCTCGGCCATCTGGTGGCGCATCCAATAGTAGACAGGCCTCAGCTTCGCTACGAGTAGCATCTGCGACGATGTTTCGAGGGGAAGGGTGGGCATTGGGGCAGATCAGAGCGAACTGAGCCTTCAAATCTGCCAAATGGAAGCCGAAAAAAAAAACAGTGGTGTGAATCGCAAACTTGGGACAGCTCGGTGCCGGACAAATAGAAGTGGTAGATGCGGCGAGCTATCTGCAACAGCAGACGGGAGAGAGCAAGCAGTTCTGCCGGAGGTTGAAGCCTTCTCCTCCTCCGTGGATCCCGGCAGGCTAGGGCCCAGCTGCTCCTGAATGCAGTCCTCCTACGATCTCCCCTGCCAAAGGTTTCCGAGCTTGGGCTGCGACCGCCAAGACCTGCCGTCGAGAGTAAAAAAGAGGCGTAGCAACGGCAGGATCCGTGAGTAGTACCGGCCTCACCATGCCTCAGCCACTCAGAGCTGTGAGGTGGAGCACAGCAAAGCAGCAGCTTCCGGTAGAGGGGTCCTCCAGAAGGATAGAAAATCCGAAGGACTAAAAGTCCAGAAGAAATTCATTTTGCTATGCTCCGCTGGCCCGGATCCACAGCAAAAAAATCCGCAAAAAGGGGCGGGGGGCCCTAATCATCCCTTCCCCGGCCTTCACGAACGAAGTCTTCGACCTGGGCACCGCTCGCCGGCAGCCTCCGTGCCGACGGCACTGCCTGCGGACGAAGGCAAAAACAAGCCCGGGTTTGGGGGTCAAGGGTTTATAATAGGGTCTACCCATAGGCTCCTTAGTAGTTCCTTTTTGGGATTGCCTTAGAGGACTCTAAATATCAACCACAAAAAGGAACCACTTAGGAGCCTGTAGGGCCTTTAAAGGAGCACAGCTTCGACAAAGAGCTGGGTCTGCTGCAGTGGATGAGGCTGAGCTGCAGGACGTGCCATGAGGACCTGCAGTTTCGGGAGCGCAGGATGGAGCTGTTTTTTCTCTCTCCCGGACTGCTGCAACAGCGGGGTGTATAGAGGGTAACAGGGTTCAGCTCTTATGTAGCCCTGTTCTCTTGCGCTTTGGGAACAGCCGCCAACCAAAAGCATTCACCAAACGAGTCCGAGCGAAAACATGTGCTACGTTTTACGGCCCCCCTGACTTGCTGCCGAGTCTTTCTCATTCTGCAGGGGTGAAGGGAGAGGCGATCCCTTTTCTCCGCTCGTCGGCGCGAGCATGCTGGCGGCAACGTGGTTTGGGGAGAGCAATTGCTTCTGCACATGTCAAGACTCTCTCGCGCTCTCTGCTTAACGTGCGCAAGGGCGTGCTACGAGGAAGAGGTTGGTCGATCGAAGCACGCCTGCCCCAAAGGTTGGACAAAGCAACTCGGTTCTGGCATCGCACAGTCCACTACATACATCTGGACTCTCTCTGTGCAAATTCCCTGTTCCTGGGCCCCGGCGATGCCCTTCGCAAACACAGGTCTGCGGCGAGAAGCCTCGTGGGCAGAGACCTGTGGCGCAGAGCCGCAACGATGCGCAGAAAAGCCCGGGGCCCGGAGTATCTCTGATGCTTCGGCCCCGTCGAGACTGCAGGAACGTCCATGGCAGAGATGACACCTTGACAAAATGCCCGGTCGAAGCACTTGTTCGTCCGGGCTGCTCTCTCTATCTCTCTCATTGCAGGCAGGCCGCAGCCGCCAAACTCGCCAACCTTGCCAGCTTCGGCATCGGCGGCAGTTCAAAGACTCAATGCCGTAATTGTCGGGTGTTCTTCGCTGTGCGTTTTCTGCTCCAGGTACTGGCCACTTGTTCAAGTTCTGGTCTGCATCTGCGACGCTTAGACGTGGGGTGACGCTGAGAGCCGCCCAACTCCCCCGGCGTATCCTCCACAGGAGCTGCAAAAGCCGTCCCGTGCCTCTCTCAAACTGATACTCTGCTGGATGAACTTGAGTCCGCTGCAATGAGCATGGCTACATCTGATCTACATTCTATATCTGTAAAGTGTAAACTGTAAAGTTACCCCTTCGAGCTTGAAGCGGCTTCTCACGCACACGAGTTCAATCAAGTCCGAATCGCTTCGGAAGCGCGCGAGTCATGCACAGATCGTTCAAGCACGCACGACGCAAGCTGCTCACACGCAGCTGTGTCTCGGGCTTCACCGTAGAGACTCCATTTTTCGACGCCACGAGGCTCCCAGGCTGCAGCGCAGCTAAAGGCAACCGGCGAATGGCTCCGACGTACTCACTGAGAGGCAGCGCCAGGTGACCTATGGAGTCATGTTTACCACCTACACATTGCCTGCAGAGGCACAGGGTGCATCAGGGTGCATCAGGGTGCATGGGAAGATCTCTTCGCTTCACACAGAAGTCAGGTCCGCGGCCTCTGTCGAAGTCACGTCTTTGGAATACCATTCAGAAACTCTACCAAAACTCATGCTGCAACTCTGGGCTCCTCCAGTGCAAGGAACAAGCACGGCTTAGGCTTCCAGTTTGCTGTTGGGCTCTTGGGTTCCTGCAAGCGACTGACCGCTAACCGCGCCTGCTCATGCCCCTGGTCGCGACAGATCCGACCAGTATGAGCAAAGGCGAGCGGAGAGACTGAGAGAGGATCCCAGAGCATTGCTTCAGGAATCTTGCTGCTGATGGGCAGCTCAGACATCTGCTGCGCATCCAGGGTCCTGGCGGACTTCGCGGCATTTTTGAGAAGGTGACCCAAGCCCAAAACTTGCATTATGTGCCTCGGCAAACTTGGGCGCCCTCACTTGTCCCGGTTCACGTTGAAGGCCCTGCAATGCCACCGCAACTTTAAATACTTTAAGTTCTTTCGACTGCCAGCGTCACTCAAACCATGTTTGCAAGCTAGCCCGTGGCACGTGAAGGACAGGGAGACATACGGGAAGAACTCCTCATCCCCGTCTGCCTGGCATCACAACGGTCAAAGTGACATGATAATACTCAACTGCGGCTCCCGGGGAAAGCGGCGGAATCCATCCAATGCACATCCTGCCTCGGACATTGCTGTGCCCATGGCGCCGGCCTCCACAAGGTTCCGTGCAGCTTCACAAGAACTTTGGCCAGTAGAGTTTGTTGTGACTCTTATGACCTCTTGTGGCTTCACTGTTCCAGATGGTGCGGCTTAGCAGATCAGCCGTTGCTCTGGCAGCTCTGGATTCGAGGCAAGCGTGAACAAACCGGAGTCAGGAGGCTGCAGAATCTTGATGTGCGACATGCCCTCTTAACTTGTTGTTACAATATGTGATGAAGCGAGCAGCACTGACCTTTCCGTACCAAGTTCTTACAGCTGTGTGATGGGAACTTTCACAAACACAGGGCCTGCTTTCCCAGGGTCTCTGCCAGAACCTTCCGCGCGGCGGCCGCATCGCCCTGCCAGAGATGCAGCGCAGCCCCCCCCCTCCCGATGGTTCCCCCGACTCCTCGCGCTGCCCCCACCTTGGGGCTCAGGATGAAGGCAGCAAAGGAGGGTGGCCTTCAGACTCTCCCAAGCACGGCGATTCACTGTCTCTGTGTTGCTCTGCAGAATCTCTGGGTTTGGGGCATGCCGAAGCGCAGGACGCTCTCTACAAAGACCCGCATCGCCTTGATGTGCATCCACGCCTCATTGCTAGGAGCAGCGGCTAGCACGAGACTTGGAGCGGGCCATGCAAACGAAAAAAAACTGAGCAACCGCAGGTTTTGACAGAGTGCGCACACACACAGACACAGACATGCTACGAAGTGAAGAGTCTTCTTCGTCCTCCTCTCTTGTCTTCCCCTGAGGCTCGAGCAACAAAGACGTCAGACCAGGAGGCCTGGCTGTCACTCTGCTTTTGGACGATTGGGGTATTGGGGTTTTAGGGTGTTTAGGGTTTTAGGGTTTAGGAGGGCGTAAGACTCTTGATGTCTGTTGCCTGGCCTGGTACAAGCCATGGACGAGATCGCGCTGCCTTGTTGCAGAGTGGCTGGTTGCCCACACAACATTGTCGCAGTCGCGAACACTCCTGGTGCCTCTTCACCGACTCCTCGACAGACTTTCGCTGCTGCTCCAACTTGTGGTAGCCTGAATTTCGGACACAATAGCACTCAAGCCCATCACCCGGCGTGACAGATCCCTTCAGGGTCCCGGGCCATCCTTGCTGTATTCGAAATCTCGAACCTGCGCATCAAGTTCAGTCAGAAGAACACTGCGATGAGTGTGCACCGCAGGTGTCGGTTCAGGGAGTCAGCTCTCTAGGCTGTTGCGAGTCGTTCTCTCTCTGTGCACCTAAAGAACAAGCCATAAGGCCCGGGCCGTAAACCTTTTTTCTCTGCACATCTTCTTGAAGCCATCAACTGCACTACGGAACCTCGCACGAGGCATGCAAGGAGCGCACTCGTGCCGTGGCATTCAGGATTCAGCCCAACTCAGCCCGCAGCATGACGACCCGCCACAAAGTGTTGCCATCCTGCGCTCGCAACGGCACAGAGGCCACCACAGCTCCGCGCTCGCAGGACCGCGTCCTTGTCTTCGATACCTTTGAACTGTCTGGCAGACTTCGGCCTGGGTGTGGCCGAATGCGAACACCAAGTGCCAGCCAGGCTTGCTGTCCAACTGAGATCTCTGCACGACGTTTTCCTGCATCTTCTCGTAGACTTTCAAGAAGTCTTCCTACGCAACACCACGGGGAACGGTGCAGCGAACAGAAGTTATAAACGGCGGCTTCATTCAAACCGATCTCCTCGCCGCCTCGCGGCAGAATGACCGGAACGGTCGTAAGGTGCTCCGTCCTTATACTACAGCTGCAGGAACAGCTGCCAAACAAAGGCCGGAACTGCGGGCGTCGAAAGGGACGCTTGACTAGGCTGGCTGCACGATGAAATCGTCATCCGGACCGCCATCGGCCCTCACCTCTAAGGAAGAGCACTCCAAGCATCTGTTTAAAACGTGGAATAAGCTAACAGAGCAAAACGGCTCAAGCAACATCGGATGTCGAGTGAAAAGCTACAAGCACTTCGGGAACAAACAGTGGAAAGTCGGAGTACGTTTTGTGGGTTGTTAAACGATGAGGACGCTTCTGTTTTGCACTGCCTGAGCTCTGCTGGCTAGATTCGTTTCACCTTCATGTTGATCATCGTTCACTTGCTGCTCGAACCGAATCGCGAATCGAGGCGAACCGCTGAAAACCGGAACAGTGCGAACCCAACCGTTGTTGCAAAAACCGCAGCAGTACCGAAAAGAGGTGTTGCGTTCATCTGTTGGCTGTGTGTGCAATTTCCAATTACAAATCCTCACCCGATGCTCATGGCCAGTATTTTCCGCAGAAGTCCTGCTGGGCCAAATCCCCCGCTGTAGTCAATGCAAGCTTGGAGATTTGGCTACCATGATTTGAGAGATGCTGTGGTCAGAAGCTATCGCTCCGCGTTCGTCCCGTGCCAGCTGCTCCGATTGACTCGACATTGGGTCTCATTTTGTTGCCTGCCTGTTCTTCGGCAAGGGCCCTCCATCTTTTGAGTGACTTGCTAGCGAAGGCTCACCTACCACGCTATGACCCAGCACAGCAATCGTCGCCATGTTGCAAGAAGAGTGAAACGAGATTGTACGCAAGACTCGCGATTCGTTGCATTCTCATGTCTTCCTGCTCCGCCATACGAGCAACAAGTGACACCATACCTTTGGCACTGCTTTTCTGTCCCGTCCCTCGCCTTGTCGGGTGTGAGGACATCGATGAGGTCACGGCCTGGCCGAAAGCTCGCATCAGCAAGCTGCAGGGCAGCAACAAGAGCAGCGCGGATCCTGCAAGACTCGCGGCATCCTTCTTTGAAAGGCTGCCTGAATGGTCGGATGGCACAGCGCCAACGCTGGGGCTCAGTGCAGACTCGACTTGGGTCCCTGCCCATCTGAGTCTTGAAATCATTGAACTGCCCAGTCTTATTTCGGGCTTCCTCGTCGATGTGGTTTACCACCGACCTGAGCTCGGCAGCGATTTTATCGTGCGATTGCGCGAGTCGAGCACCAACACGCTCAACACGCCAGCGGACAGTCTGCAGAGTCCGAGGGCTCCCGCATAGTCCAGGTGAGGGTATCTGAGATCGATCGGCTCTTGGGAAACTTCGCTTCATCCCATGACCAGGTCCTGAAGCATCTGAAGCATCATCCGGCATGAGGCTGCAAGAAGAGAAAGTCGACCCGAGCTGGGGCAGCGTGCTGCAGATAGTCCAGGACGGGCATCTCCTGTCCGATTCCGGGTCTTTGCAGCTCCGGCCAAAGCCTTCCGCGCTTGGCAGGCGTTGGCCTTCCGCTGCGACTTCACCTTGAAGGTGGCCTTGGCATCCAGCTCCACGTACCTTAGGCAAAGAAAGGAAAGCGACACTACCCACATCTTTCGGAAAGGGGGTGCGAGCGGCTGTGCGAAGGTTCGCTTATAACCCTTAGCCCTTCCAAGGTGGGAAAACCCTGTCCCTTGAAATTTCGGGGAGTCAAAAGCCACCGAAGAGATGAAAGCCCCGACTTCGCCTTCGCCTCTGCAGCCACGGGCACTGGCGCTCCAGGCGGTGGAGGATGGAATCCACCTGACCGTCGGCCTTCGCCAGGTCGTCCTCTCTGTCTTTTTGAAGCAGAGGGGGGTTTATAGCCCCACAAAAGTGCAGGGAAGGACAAGGAGGGATCGAGACTCAACAATGGGACAGGAAACACGCAAGTACAGTTATTGGTAAGAAGGACAGCAATCCACGAGAGACAGGTCCGTGAGGCGGATCAGGTTGTCGAAGGATCCAAAGAGGAGGGATCGCTCGCCGTCTGGCACATCGAACTTCGAGGGCTCCTGTAGGGAAGCAAGAAGAAGCAAAGGGTCTCAGAAGCAGCACGAGGTGTCATCATGCCGACCTGGATGCTGGCGGGCGCCCCTCGCAGAACTGGAGACTGCTTCAACCTGGGCTGAAGCAAAGCCGTTCCCGACATCCTCCGGGGGGGCGGATTCTGGGGCCAAGAGGCTGTGCCAAGAGCGCATCCTTCTTGGCAGGCGACTCCCTCACACGGTTGGGCTCTAGCAGTGGCTCTTAAGGGTGCAGTCTAACAGAGCTCTGCGATCTGAGGCTGGGGCTGGCCCTTGGCGCAGCCTACAGCGACTATCCAAAACTCTTGGCCGACGAGGCTCATGGAGATGACCCTGACACAGGGAAATACTCGGGAAAGATGATGTGGCTGTCGAAAAAGCCACGGGCCTCCACCGTCTGACCCAAACCAGGATCGACCCAAAACGCTTCGGCACGGAATCGAACGAGTCAGGTCGTTTGGCTCACGGCAATCGGCCCTCTCCTTCTCCGTTTGGCAAGCAGCAGCGCGGTGGGGGCCCCGAAATTTATGACATCAATGCCCAAAAGGCATGTCCAAGCGCGTGCTTGAGAGCTACGAGTACCAGACTCCCTACACTCTGCTGACACTGGTGGCCCGCAGCTTTGCTCTGCACGAGGCCACGGGAGCCGAGGCCAAGGCCAAGACCCTGGCTGTTAAAGCTTACTCTGCGGCTCGGCAAAAGTGATGCAACACCTTCCGGGCGCGAGGACATGCCAGGACCACGGTGCTCAAGGGAATCTCTGCGGGAAACAGCTAAGATCCAGACTTGCCGATGACCTCGCCAGGGATTTCAAGAGGGTGCGCTCGCACTCTCGACGGGGGGCACTGGCCTTGCGTTCCTCCATGAGCTTGAAAGCTTCCCTGGCTCCGTGACTGGAAGGCTCCAAAGGGCATTAGGGACCCAGCAGGCCTGAAACGATCGAGCGGGAACTCGGAGCCCACGTAGGGCTTCAGCTTTCCCTCACTGGCCTCGCGCTCTCGTGCAAAACAACAAAATTCCCAAGTGGAGACTCTGAGAGGCGCGCCAGTCGGAGGAGCTCCAACATTGTTTCCCTTGCCAGCGCTGGCTCCAAACCTCAGACTCACGACATGCAGACCTGAGCGGTAAGTGGCAGATGACATCAGGACAGGAGCCTCTGTTTTCCTTTGCGACTGTCACGGCTCACGCCGGCTCGCGAATCGCCCAGGCGTATCACCGGTCGTCCGGCGCTGCCGCATACATGCCCTTCCACGCATCTCCCCGTCTCCATCACACCGGTCCCAGCCGGTCGACGTCAGGACGGGCTGCTTCTCCAGCACGGCTTCGAAGGCCACCAGCAAGACGATGAGCCAGGTGGAGTTCGAGTTCGTGGCCCTCAGGATCTCGTAGGACACGTCCGGGTCACCTTTGCCCGCGCCCTGCACTCCGCACCCACTGCGTCGCCTGGAGGCGGAGCTCTGCCGCGCGCGGGCACTCCGCCAAGCAGAGGGGCTCAGAAGTCCTTACGGGAGGAGGCGCTTCCGAGGGCTTCCGAGAGTATACGGGTCCCGTATAGTCACTATTCTACCTCAGCGCCGGACAGTGGGCAGAGGCCGCCGGTGCTTTGCAAGGCCTTCGCCAGGTTCGTCCTCCCACCGGCCATGAAAAAAGCACAATGAGTCAGTTCTATTCTGCGCTTCTCTTCAGTACAATTATAAAGATTGCTGCTAGAGTGCATGCTTTCTTCTTCAGACACTGCGGGGCGTTTGTTCGACGCTCGGCCTCTCGAAGACGTGCCCGGCCGGCGAGAGCACCTCGGCTCCCGGAGAGTCGGCCTCGATCTCTGCTCTCTCTCTCTATATATAATCTGCGGCCCAGCTTCTGGATCCACCAGCAACTTTCCGTCAAGCCGACCTCAGGGAATCCAACCGGCTCTGAAGTCTGCTGGTGGACATCCAAACTCGCTCGTGGGCGCTGCTAGGCCTTGCATTGCTATAAGCCTTGCAGCTCTGCCTCCCTCTTCGTGGGCCGAGGGGCAACAGAGCTCGGCGGGGGCATCCTTGAGGCGCTCCCTGCGGCTTTGAAAGAGGCCCCAAAAATGTGCGGAGAGAAGAAAGACCTAAGATTAGAGCAACGAGGGAAAAAAAAAGCAAAAATTTCTGTTTGCACTGCTGAGGCCGCGCCTGAGGCTCGGATTCCCCGACAGCCTGGCGATCGGGGCTTTGTTGCCCGCCGGCGGCCCAGGTGCCGCGGGCTGCGCCGTGGGCTGCGTGGGCTGCGCCGTGGGTGGTGGCGGAGGCGGCGGCGGCGGGATGTCCGAGGCCGCAGCCGCACTGGCACCGACGCAGGAGTACCAGCGCTCCCAGGTCTCCGGCCGTCGCACGGGAGCGCGAGACCTGAGCTTATACAGGACCCGCCTGGCCGATAACTTTTTGTGTTGATTCCGCATTTTTTTCTCAATCTCAAACCCTCGGCCTGGCCAGGTGCTGGGTGACTTGGGCGCTCTCCTGGTCCGTGAGGCGCGCGAGCGCCGCTCGCAGCTCCTGGGCTTCTGCGGACTCCGGCTCGAGGCCCGCTCCCACCGCGAAGACCACAAAGTGCGCCGTCCAGGAAGGGGAGGGGCCGGGAAGTTGGCGAGTGGCTTGGAGCCATGATCTGAGCGCTTCCGAGGCTTCTTTGGCCGGCGGAGGCACATAGGCAGCGAGCTGGGCCACCTCGGAGACCCAGCGAAGCTCCAAGTCCTGGCCGCTCTCAACTTCTCTCTCTTGACAAGGCGCGGTGAAGCTGTGAGGGCTATGAAGGCTGTGAAGGCTGTGAAGGCTGAGGGAACCGAGACGCAGTCGGTCTATATATAGAGTCTATATATAGGACCTGGATGGGGTCTCCGGGCCTCTGGCGCAAGGCCGAAGACCAGGCTCCAAAGACTCCTGTCGTAGCCAGCTGCCTCTGCCACGAAGGCATCGATGACTCCGGCGGCATCTGCCTGATTGCTGATGCCAGTGTCCGTGTTCACCTCGATGACATCCGCCCAGGCACCGGCTTGGCTTTGAACCGGCTTGGCAAGGGCTGCGACAAACGGCACGAGCGCCTTCACGCACTCGGCTTTCTGTGAAGACCTTGAAGGCCGAGCCGGCAGACAAAGTGCAAATCCGGATCAGCGAACAAGACAAGACAGTAAAATGCGGCTTGCGGGTTGGGGGAGGGGATCCTTTTGTGGCTCGCCGAGGTGCGCCTCCGCGTGGCCCAGCAACGGCTGCAGCAGCGAGGCGTCGCAGGCAGCCAGTGCCAGCCGACTTCGGTGCAGATCCAGACCGACGAGCCGCTCTTGCATGGAAAAGCATCCGATCACACCCAAGTCCTTACATGAACACCACGGAGACACAAGCAGACCACTCACAAGAGCGCCGCCGAGCTGCGTCGGCGATGACATCGGCCTGCTGAACTGCAGATCGCGTTGCTTCTGATGTCATATTTTGAACTTATAGGAGACCTTGAGTTTGTCTGGGCCTCCAGTTCGCCACCGAAGGCGATGTCCGGGGAAGGCAGACCTGCGCCCAAACAGGTTTGTCATGCTTTGCCAGTTTCGTCGTGTCCCGGGGGACGTCGACACGCTTGGGCAGGGGCCGCAAAGCGCCAGCAGCACCGCATTCTTGAGCTCCGGGAGCTCGCGTGGGAGGTCCTCCAAAAAACACGCGAAACGAGACTGGGGAGACCAGGGCTCAGGCTTTCGGGTTCCTCGGAGCCGGAGCTCTCGGAGCTGGAGCTGAGAACGCCCTTGCTGAGGACCAGGGCCCACTGGGGGTCCCCGTTGGCCCACTCCCACAGCGAAGCGGGCTCCAGGCGACCGCCTTCGAAGCGGGACCTGGGACTCGCTTTGTCTCTTGTACTCTCAGATCCTGCTCCTGCTCGTACGAGAATCCTCTTCCAGCCCCAGCGGCAGGATCGTGAGGATCCAAACACAGATCAGCTGAAAGGAGCGCTGCAACTGTCTCTCTTCCTCACTGTTTGCTTCAGCCTCGAATCGGCGGAGGGCCCCGTAGACCTCCAGCGACAGCAGCTCAAGGCCCACTTAGAGCAGGCAATGGGTCGCTGCCTGCATGGAGATCATGTCAAAGTCCGCAGCCACCGGTTCAAGATACCTCTCGCAGGGCCCGAAAGAAATAAAGGCTTAAGCTTGGTAGCTTGTGTCGACTCCCAATCTTTCGAGGTGCGGGGCGATCTGGGCGCGCTTCGCGTAGCCTCGGTCGCCCGAAGCACGCGCGAACGGGAGGCAATCAACCAGAGGGCGGTTTGGATTCTATGAGTTCCTCGCGGTGGCTCGGGATGCTCATGTCGTGGCTGCCTCAACGGGAAGCAACACACTTCAACCTATAGCCTGTATAATTATAACTGACTGTTTAAAGTTTAATACACACTCCTCTGGAGCAATCGCCGAGACGCCCAGTGACAGCAGCCCCGCCACCGCGGCGAGGCCTCTGAGAAAAAAGCATCCGACAAAATTCGCGTGGGGACGCTGACATCGCCCAAGGGGCTCATGGCAATGGCCCTGGCCAGCTCCACACTGAAGCCCCACCTCAAGTCCAGCTAATATATGTAGGGCCTAAATAGTTAGAATAGGGTCTTGGGGTCCATTATACTATAAATGTATATATAGATATAATAAGGAACCCCTAAATAAGCCCGCCAGCTGAGAGCGGTTTGCTCCGGAGACCGAGCAGCCGGCACGACCAGGCTCTGGTCAAAGCACTCCGTCATGTGCGAAGCCAACTCCAGGTCTACCGCATTGGTCAAGCCTGGCGAGAGACTTCATCTTTATTCAGGTCTTCTGGATTAGGGTTCAGGGTTTATAGGGTTTATAGGATTTAGGGTTTAAGAGAGTTCATGATCGGATTCGCGTTGAAAAGCGCCAGGGCCGCCTATGCAGTCCAGGGCCAGTTGGCACACCAGCGCGATGGCCTGCCATCGCAGCTGGGAACCTCTACAGTCAACTTCTGCCTTTTCCAGCCAGACTGGGCAGCAACTATAGATAATTTGTGTTGCAGATTTCGGAGTGGCCTGTGGCACCGTGACGGCATCCGTTCCTCCAAGCAGATCCAGAGTTTCCCGGACCTGCACATCGCTTCCGTATACCCTACTTGCACTGCCTCTCTTTTTCTCACCCCAGCCCGGCCTGGCGCTCAAAGGACTGGGCGCGATCGGCGCCTACATAGAGGGCACTTATAAGCTCGACGTTGCACCTCGGCGAGAGCCAGGCGCTGAGGCTGGCACCGACGCAATTCACCAGCCGCAAGCTGCCGGCACAGGAAGCGACATGTTGCACGGCTCCGATGATCTCACCGTACTCCATGGCTCAGATGGTCCCATGGCCTAGTGGCCTCCGTTTGGCATCGTTCGGCCGAAAAAGGTGGGCCGGGAAAGGCAGCTGTCCACATTGGAAGGCTTTGAAGTCGAACTCGACATCACAAGTTTTCGCTCCCAGCTATGACCTCTATGCAACAAGCTTCTACAATTCCGTGGCTTTTGCAGGACAGCAATTAGACAGAGCTCCAAAAAGCCCGAAAGGCTGCCAACCGGCTGTGGTAAGTTGCAGCAGCAAAGAACAGCGATCAGTAGTAGCAAGAGGTGGCAACAAAAGCGGGCCAGTAGCCGAGCTCCGGAGGCAACAAACAAACCTTAACCTCACACACACACACACACCTACACACACACACACCTACACACACACACACACCTCGCCACCTCGCCGCGCCCTGTTGCCCTTTAAACATGCTGGACCCATCACCGATCGCTCTCTTTTGCTTGCTTGCTTGCTTGCTGAGGCTGGCTGGCTGGCTTGCTTGGGACCCACCCCTGCTCAAACCTTGCCCCGCCCCTTGCTTGCAGTGTGCATGCTTGGCTTTTGCGCATTGCTTTCTAGTGCTGCCTCCTTTATTTTGGGTAGCATAATACGTAGCAGCAGTGGCAGGAGTTGCGCCGAGGCCAAGGCGGCGGAAAAGCTCTGCTTGGAGCTTCCATAAGCTGGAGACTCCGAGACTCCCCCTATAAGGTGGGCCCCTCCCTCGGGCCGAGGCCCAGTTGAGCGCCGGATCGGACGCCCACCAGGTCAAAGCCCTTGATCAGAGCCTTTGTCGCTACTTTCTGCTGCTTTGGGGTCTGCATGGGGGGGGTGGGGCGCTTTAAAGAGAGGCTTTATAGACGGCGATAAGATGTCCCTTAAGGCGCCGCGCCATGTTGATTCCGAACTTTGGGATGGTCCCAGACCTGCAGTCAGCGCATCCCTGGGCCGCCCCGGCTCCTCTCTCCGCGAGGCCGCCCCGTGACTCTCTCTCTCTGTGCCGCTGTGCGGCGCGAAGCCGACGACGAGCAGTCGCGCGTAGCCCTTCGGTGTCACACACCTCCTGAGAACGGCTTAAGGCTTAGGGCTTATAAGCTTGAGGGTTTAGGGTTTATAAGATTTATGGGGTTTAGGGTTTACGCCAACTCTGGTGACTGCTCCAGCGACGACGCTCTCTGCCAGAACAGCCAGGAACGATCATTGAGGCGCAGGCACGCACTGGTCAAAGATCTCACCTCCGACCGGGTCGTAGATCACCTGAAGGAGCGCAGAAGGAACCGCACCGGGGACAAGCGGCTTATAAGACTCTCTCTTACGGAGAGGTCGTTGTCATTCGCACTGAGGAGGAGGCGTCGCAAAATTCGCCTTTCGTTATCTCTCCAACCTTTGTGCGGCATGCCCCTTCTACGTCGTGAACGCGCTCTTCGTTACAGTGAGCTCGCAGCTGCGTCTTTCAATTTCTGCTTGCTGTAATTCACCACGTAGTCTGCTCCCAACTGCACAGAGAGCTCATGTCTCAGCGAGCTGAAATGCCGATGTCAGCTGCTCTGATGGCTGAGCCACCTTCTTGCACATTTTCAGCTTGTCGTCGGAGCTCGCTGCTGCAATGACCTTCGACTATGGAAGCAAATGCTTGGGAATGGTCTTCAATCTCAAGTCGAGCTAGAAGACGCATCAAAACTCAACCAAACATCCCAACGATTCCAGATCTTGCTCCGCGTGAGCAACCTCGGCAGGCCGCGTTGAGCGGTCTCTTTTTCCGTGGCCACGGCACATCTCAGCCGGAGTGCAGAGCTTCCTTCCGGTGCGCCTCTGCGACGTCCGTGAACTGGCGGTGAAGATCCGGGCCGACCCGGCCGGAGGACCCGTGGGGGGCCGGAGGGTGCAAGGTCCTTGCATGTCCTTTCCATCCCGTTTAACCGGGGAAGGTCTCTGCATCCGGGACAAGGCGAGCTTCATCAGGAAACTCCAGTCTCAGTCTGCCGTGGCATCACTGGAAGCTCACCACGACACTCCGCATTTCGCCGTTCACGAACCACTCGGAGAGCGCAGGATCGTCGCACTTCAGAACGGCATTGAAGAGGCTGAAGAGCCAGGCCTCTGGGTCTCAAGCCATGGAAGCGGGCCGCTCTTCGTTGCTTCCTCCCTGAAGCTATAATCCCTATATGACGGGATCCCGGGGCCGCTTGCGCCTCGAGTCCCGGCTTTCGGTGTGTTTAAGAACATTTTTTCTCCGAGCTTTGGAAGGCCAAAAATCACAACGACAAGGCGCGGAGTGAGTAGAGACCACGATCTCCGTCTCCGAACGATTGCGAAGCCAGAGCATGAAGTCGTAGGCCCGCTCTGCGACTTCCAAGTCACTCTCCATGTGCAAAGTCGAAAGCAGGGGATCCTGGCTCCCACTCGGAATCGAAAAATATGACGGAAGTGAAGAACCTCCCCCCCCTCCCACCCCCCCTCCCTCCATCTCTTTCCCGGGTCTTCGCCAGAAGGCCTCCTCTGGTATCAACGAGAAATCCACATTGGGAAAGTCCTGCTTGGCATCGCTCGCCGATCGCCGGTAGTCACAAGAGTTGCCGTGGCTCTTCTCCTTGCCTCAAAACTGGGGCCAAGCACACTCAAAGCTGTTGCGAGCTAGCCGGCTCTCGCCGGGAATTCGGGCCAAAACTGGGTGAAGTCAGGTCACAGGACTCGTGCGCAAGGAAGGGAACGTGGCCGATGCAGTGGGCGAAGGCGATGTTCGAGGTCATCAAGGCCCGGGACATCGGGGAGACCACCACCAGCTCGGCCTTCGTCTCCCGCGCCCGGCTCTGCAGCGCCTTCGCCTGCTGCCTGCTAGCAGGAGCCGGCTGAGCCGGGAGTTAAAGAGAGGAAGAAAAGGACAAAAATGCGGAGGAACAAGGAATGGGGGGCCCGGCCTACCGATCTCCGTCAGTGGCGGGTCGAAGACCTGTCCAAAAAGACAAAAAGAAACACAACGCCACCCCAAGCGACTCTGAGCAAAGCCCCCCGCGCCTCGGGGATGTTGTAGGGCTTCGCCTTCACCTCCGCTCTCCGGGCGCTCGCACTCCACTCGGCACACTGCATGGCGCTGCTCTCGCTCTCCCCGGCCCAAATTGATCGGACGATGGGCCTGGTAGACTTTGCAGAAGTCATTCAGGGAGTTGTGGAAGCCCTGGCCGTGGCGGATGAAGTGCAGAAGCCTCAGCCCGCCGAGGCCCAAAACCGAGCCCGAGCGGTCCCAGCGGTTTTGGAAAGCTCGGGCCGGCACTTTCCCGAGGTCGGCGCTTTCCCGCTCGGATCCGCTTCTCTGCAAAGCATCTGCACCGGCCAGGCCTGGCAGAGAGGGAGCAGAGACTCCGACAAAAAAGGGTCGCAGTGGTGTCCGGCCTTCCCCAAGACCTTGGCTGCACGCAATCGCTCGCGGTTCTTCGCACCATCCTGCAAGGCCGTCTCCTGACTCTCAGATAGGACTCACAGACACCGCAGGGGTTTTGGCCTCCTTCCACGGAAAAGACCCGGGACCCGCCTTGGAGGTCTCCGTCCACAAGCTTTTCTGGAGCGCTGCCAGGCCCCGGAACTCTGCATACTCCTCTGAGAAAAAACAGGCTTTCAAAACTCACACACACACACACACATGCATGCATCGGGGGTTGCAACAGGGGTTATCGCAACCTTCCAAGAGAGCTCCTGCTGTGGCCTGGCTGTCTTCTGGAGGCTTGCAAGAGCCCAGCCGACGACGGCACCGATCAACGCCCCGGCCACGGAGGACAACATGGCAGATTTCAGGAAGGGTAGTCTCGTGCGTTCGTGCGCTGCACATCTGGAAAAGCTTTGACACTTGTCATGTGCATAAAACACTGGCTTGACGAAAGACTGCAGGAAATGATGCACTCAGATGTTATAAAATCATATAGGTCCTAGACTCCTCAAACTGAGTCAGACTCTGCCATTCTCGGGCCGGGCCCCCCACTTTCGCGCCGACGGCTTTGCCCAACTCCACAGCCATGGAGCCCATGCCGCCCCCGGCCCCGGTGACCTGAGCCAAGGGCAGCCTCGCCGTGTCTCTCTTGGGGCGCAAGAGAGGGAGAGCAGACTCTTTTCCGCAGTTGCTGAGCTTAAAGGCCAGGAGCCACTCTCCGGCTTTCAGCCGCCCTCGGGTCACGAGGCCATGGTAGCCTCGCCGTGGCTGCTCTTGCTTGCGGCTCTTCCTCTTCTTCGCAGCCAGGACTCCCTCGCTCTCGGCAGTTCTAGAGGACAAGGGAACGGCCTATACTTTTTGGTGGGGCAATTCGAGAAGCACGTTTGGAGAAGGAATGCCAACAGTGCAGCAAGAACATCCACTACAGACGGCAAGAGCAAAGCCCAAGAGTGCGAAGGTTGCACGCATGGCTCCCGGGCCTGTCATGTAGCCCATGTGGAAGCTCGCCTTGGAAGCCCCGACATGGTGGTTCCCAATACATTAGTTACTAGCTGCCGCGGGCGGGGCCCCTTGGCTGAAGGAGAGCGTGTCCGGCATCTTGATGCACATCTCAGAGAGACAGAGACAGCCGGAGATGGACGACGTGACTACGCTAGTCCTTGGAGCTCGGCCTGTGCCGGCAGCACGAGCTCTTCTGCAGCACAGCCTCCCATGGTGGCCTGGGCAAGCGATCTCGACAGATGCACACAAAACTGATGAGTGCAACTTTAAGCTAAGAGCTCGGCATAGAAGACCTTGTCGCCCACAGACAAGCCACTGACCTCGCCATCCGACTGCGGTTAGATGTGCCGGGAAAAGCCGAAGGAGAGGCCTTGGATCCGGTCTCTGCCACAACGCCCGCACCTGCGCACGCAGCCGGCGCGCGGCAGCGTGAGAACACAGGAACTTAAAGCAGAACCCTTCCAGAGCCCAACCCGCCTTCCGTGCACCTGCAGGCGCAGCGCGGCGCAGGGCTTCGGCTTAACCCGAAGAACCCTCAAAGAGACTCCAGGCGTCCCGCAGTACGAAGGGCAACTTGGGCTTGTATTGGTACCTGCGAAGATCGAAATACGGCACCTTTCCTGCTCAAGCCGAGTGCACGCCTACAGTGCGCACTTGTTCTGCATCATAAGTAGCTCGGGAAAGTTTAGGGAAGCCGC
>CAJNJA010045720.1:1019-26639 GCA_905231915.1 Symbiodinium necroappetens | reverse complement strand
GGTTCGAGCAGTGTTATATATATATATACACACACATTCACACACACACACGTGTGTATATACATATATATATATACATATATATATATACATATACACACATATATATATATATATAGAGACACACACACACATGTGTGTGTATCGTGAAGTTTACACACGCACACACACACGCACACAAGGACAGCTATCATGTAATGTTTTGTAGAAGCCATCGTAATCCGTGGTGCTGGAGTTGCTGTTGGTCACAACATCGCCCAGAAAGCCGAGATGTCCGTTCTGCGGTTGAGGGTTCATGGGTTGGGGTTTTAGGGTTCAGCTTTTCTGGATAAGTCATAGTAAGAATCCTTGTCTAGAGTGCAGGGGTCTGCTACCTTCTTCACAACTTGGGCGCTGCGATGGTGAGCCCTCATGCCACAGTCAAGCACTCAAACAGGTAACTTGGCATGCCGGCCCTCAATTACTTACACAGTCCAAAGTAGGGTTGGTTTCCGTTTCCATTTCAAGAACTATGGTTATGTATTGTATATGAATCCCCCATAAACGCATCCTTATAGAATCCTTCCATTGGAGGCCCTTGGAGGAATCGTTATAGGTAGGCAGGATGCTCTGCAGATTGCAGTCTGTGTCAGCCCCAGCAAGACGTCTTGCTCAGCTATCAATCCCAAGTACACAGATAGTACCTACCCTAAGATCGGCAGTCTATAAGTAGCACCTACAGTACGATAAAAGTCAGTCTCCGAAAAAAAGCCCGCAATGCGAAGCCCCAAACGCCACTAAATCCCTGAGCCTAGTACCCGTCTAAATCACCATAAGCCAGTCATACGGCTGATGATATAAAATCCTGCATGACCCATAATAAGGAATATACCATAAGTCCCATAGTGTAGGGTCCTTAAGGTAATGCAGGATTTATATCACCAGCAGTAAGCTCAGTATCTGTCTATTTCATCATGACGACCCCTGCCCCGAACCCTAAACCCTAAGCCCTAAACCCTAAGCCCTATACCCTAAGCCCTAAACCCTAAACCCTAAGCCCTAAACCCTAAACCCTAAACCGCCCTTTCGCTTCGGAGGCTGGCAGTTCCTCAGCGCACTGGTATGCGCCGGAGACTGAAGGGTTCTGGTGACACCAGAGCTTTAGGGGTTTAGGGTTTAGGGTTTGGTTTATAGGGTTTAGGGGTTTATAGGGTTTAGGGGTTTAGGGCTTTCGGGTTTAGGGGCTTAGGGTTTAGGGTTTAGGGCCAGTGTAGGGGTTTAGGGGTTTAGGGTTGGGGCTTCAGTGAGGATTTGGGAGTTTGGGGTTCTGCAATTTTGGGGGTTTCGACCAGCTGAGCGTAAACAGAGTCGAGGTTCAGGAATCAGAGGTAGTCTATATGCTTAGTAGATCAGGTATCGAAAACCGTAGGAGCAAATCATAATCCGCAGACGCCCAACCTACACCGCAAACTATCCGAAGCCCTTAATCCTCTTGCTGAGGCGGGCACTGGACCTGCATTCGGGCGGAGAAAGAGCCATTGCACTTACAACGAAATCCTAGATCCCAAACGCCCCCCCCCCCCTCCACTAAACAATAAAACCCTAAATCCTAGCCCACCCCCCCCCCCACCCTAAACCCCTAAACCCTGAACCCTAAACTTTAAAACTTATAAACCCTAAACCCCTAAACCCTTTACCCCTAAACCCCTAAAGCCCTATACCCCTAAACCCCCTCCCCTTTCCAGGGCCGGCTGGAAGTCTTTGGGCAAGCCCTGGAGCACCGCTGATGGAAGCCCCGGGCCCTGGTTTTCATGGGTTCTTTTCGGTGCTGTCCCGAAGGCCCTATGTAGCTATAGCGGCTATAGAGTATATACTTAGGGTTTAGGGGCCAGGGGTTTGTGGCTATAGAGTATACACTTAGGGTTTAGGGGTCAGGGGTTTGGGGTTTAGGGTTTAGGGTTTAGGTTAGGACCCCCTTCGTCACCCAAAGTCTATACTATAGGTGTACATGGAGCCTTTATTAGGGTGTAAGGGGTTGTCTATACAGGTTTCTGTTTGGAGCATTTTGGGGCTGTAGGGGGGTTTAGTGGGGTTTCTGTAAGGGCGGTTTTGGGGGTTTTAGAACGGTTTTTAGCCGGGGCTTGAGGGGTTTGAGAGGGTTGCTTACGGGCTCTATGGGGCTGGGATTACCTTATGGGATTCTAAATATGAACCACAAAAGGGACTACTTAGGAGCCTATGGGTATCCAGCGCCCCCTGACTTTCTAATTTATGAGGGGGGCTTGGCAATTCGGAAACTCCAGACACCAGAGCTCAAGCTTGTTTGATTGAACAATGCCGGCACCGCACTAGGTTTTTGAGGGGTTGAGGGGCTTAGGGGTTTGGGATTCTGGGGTCCTAGAGCTATGGAGCTTAGAGTTTCGGTGTGTATGGCTTCATAGCCTCAGCGTTTCAGAGCGTAGGGTTTTAGTACGTTCTTAGTGTTATTCAGGGTGTGGGTTAGGGGTCTCCCTAGCGATAGTTACAAGGGAGTTTTGCCATCACAAATGCTTGTTTGCGGGCTCCGTGAGGAGATCGGCTGCCCTCAAATCCTCAGACAGTGATTGTCTACAAGGGTTTAGGGTTTAGGGTGATCTGTCAGGAAAGGGGGCGTTGGTCCTTCGTAATTAGACGCCCGAACAATTCGTGAGGGGTTCTTTCGTACTCTTACGGCTTCCCTACAGAAGAAACCCCATAAACCCGGTTAGAAATACTAAGGCCCTTGTATTAGCTCCTGGACCTGTCCGACCCTCCGCCTACACAGGACTTCGAGGTTTTTGCCTACACCCTGCAACAAAAACGAGCCATAGGCTTTACGGTCTTGAACGCGTAGACCTTATAGGGTCTATGGGGTTAGGGTTTGGAGTATAGGACTCCAATCAGCAGAAGATCTCGTCAGGAGCGGCGTTCTGGACGTCTTTTCTACTCTGAACATCGTCCCAAAAGGGTCCCAAGTGCATAGATACTAGAAATCAAGTAGGGCTTCTATAGTGCGACTTTCTATTCTGGTTTGGGTAATTAAGTTCCCCCACATTGGTACTATTGACCCTGTGGGATCAATATAGTGGGGCTTCTGGGGCTGGTGAGGTATTTACGAGCACCCGGACACGGGCTTGAACCTCCGCGGCTTTGGCGCTGATTGATCATTCTGTTCTTAGGGTTTAGAGAGTTATAGGGTTAACCCCTACAGCCCTACCTGCACCCTCGCAAGTAGTGAAAAAAACCTGGCCCAACACCCATCAACATGCAAATATTCTGCATACTCTGTGGGTCCAGGTAGACCCTACACCCTAAAGCCCTCAACACCTAAAAGAGCACCCCTAAACCATGACTTAGGGGTTCCTGCGTTTGAGACTTAGGGGTTCCTTATAGTAAAGCACCGAAAAAGGGGCCGCTGCACCTAGACAAAGCCCCATAAGCAGGCGCCCTAAACTGCTTTGTGCGGGCTTTGTAGGGCGGCTTCGAGGGCTGGACACTCAGCTTCTGGGCTCTGAGGTTTCCAGCTGGTCTTTTTTGGAGCTTAGGGTTTAGGGCTGAGGGCCTAGAGTTTAGGATGTAGGGTTTAGGGTTTAGGCTTAGGGTCAGGGCGGTCCAGGTCAAGAGCCGTTTCTATGCACATCTTACCCTAAGCCCTAAACCCTAAACCTTCTCTTTGGGGGCTGGGGTGCAGGGGATGAGAGCGCAGCTCTTTCCAACACCTTCCCAAGTACTGACATGGTTTGAAAGTGGTGGCTGTATCACTGTCTGATCGTGCAGTGTCTAATCTAAACGAGAAGTCATATCCATTGAGCTCGTTTTCCGGTCTTTCTTTGCCACGAGTTGCAAGGCCAAAACGGCAGCAGAGCACATAGCATGCTTCAAAGTACCGAAGTCTGAGTTAGTGGTTGTATGCTGGACTTAGTTGGATTATATGACAACCTGATATTCCAAGCTTGGCAGACTGGTTTTTGCTCCCCTAGATAGAGGCATAAATAAGGTTGAATCGGGCGCCCAAGTGCATCGATGCCTACACCTATAGTCTCCATTTAGGTTCCTTCACATAAAATTGATTAAACCAAATGGTTCAGACTCATGAAAACTATGCTTCCCACGGACCTTGCGAAAGGCAAAAACCTAAACTTTGTGGAGCCCCGCCCTGGCTTTCAGAAGCGTGTGGACACACGTACAGCGCATGGGGTAGGGTTTAGGGTTTAGGGTTTAGGGTTTAGGGGTTTAGGGTATGGGGGGGGTCGTGTTTCATGTTATGCGGAAGAGGTAGGCACTATTCGAGCTGCGACTCTGTCGACAAGCGAAGTGGAGCATATTACTACGCAGCCCTACATCTATATCCTATTATCCACGTGTACGTTTAGTAGTCTCTACAAAGCTGTTGGTTCCTTTTCGGGTTATGGATTCGTTCAAATTAAAGGCATCTCACATTATGTTGTCTATTACCTTGTATAGGGGGAGCAGAGAACCTCGATCGGTGCACTTGATACGATCCGCGGAGTTAAACGCCTTATTTCGTGCTGGTGAACTGGTCAGTCATTATGAGGTCTGAAGAATCCGAAGGCTCTATGTAGCTATATAGTATACGTATACTTAGGACCCCTTTGTGGCCCAAACTCTATAATACTCTATACTATAGGGGCACAAGGAGCCTTAGGGGAAGCCTAAATCCTCAACCGAGCCCTGAACCTAAAATGAGCACACAGCCGACGTGGCCCAATGTAGCCCTAGAAAGCCGCAGACAACCAGGCTACAATCTTATGAGCCCCGGTTTAGGGTTTAGGGTTTAGGGTTTAGGGTATAATGACTGTTCGCACCCCTTGCGATCCTATCAACCCTTACAAAACCTCCGATCCCACAAACAAAAGCAATCAGACCCTGTTAACATGCTATCCCGGAATTTGAGCCTTGCCATGCTCTCAACCACAAGCCCTAAACTCCCATTCCCCTGACACCCCTGAAGCAGCCCCCGAAGCGCGTAAACCCCCATAGACCTGTAAACCCCTCAACGGCTAACGAAGCCCTAAACCCCTAAGCCCTGAATCCTTGAAGGCCCCCCAAACCCTAAGCCCTAAGCCCCGAGCCCTAAACCCTACGCCAAGGCGGCAAGTGCCTGCCGAAGGTGAAAGAAGCCTTGGAGCTCTGCGAGTACGCCACCTAGCGCTGCTGTCCTTTTCAGATCAGACTTCAATCTAAAGGTAATACCGTAGTAATAATGATATTTATAGCCAACAAACAACAGTATTAATTGTTAGCATTATCAGTGCTATCATGGTAATTAGTTGTTGTGATTTTTGCTTTTGTGTTGTTATCATGTTTTTTGTTGCCATTACTGCATTACTATTCTTGCTGATATTCGGGGAGGCAAGAACGGCAACACGAAGAAAACTCTGTTCACGTTCGCTGAAGGGTTTTGAATGTGCGGGTTAGGGCTTCGTCTGTGGCTTTGATGCTACCTATAGTCTCCACTGTAGTTCCTTTTTGGGGTTACCTTTTAGGATCCTTAATATAGAATTGGTTAAACCCAAAAAAGGAACTACAATGGAGACTATAGGTATATTCACTCTCAGAAGCTCAAGGACGAAGATAAGCACCTCGCCTCAGGACCTTCAAAATCTCTGCCTTAAATTCTTTTAAAAACAGCTCTGAATTTCGCTAAAGCCTGAATGCTCCCTGGAGAAGTTCACCAGTAGACCCGAATGGCCTTAACTTAAGGAACAGATTTTTTAAGCAATGATCCGAAACCCCAAAGAAACCCGAAGATCCTCAAGCTCCAAAACACGAAACCTTAAATAGGGTCTGTGTTTCTCGCCCGAAGGCGCTCTCACGAGATCCTAATTCCCTCAGTGCCCTTGGCTGGCTGGGACGTCGCCTTTGTGGCCGACCCCGCCCCTTGCATGCCTTAGAACAGTTGGGTGTGCAGGGTGTACACGGGTTTAATGGACTGCAGGGGTGTTGTTTAGGGTTTAAAAGTTTGGGGTGTATACAACATGCCGCACGGACCATCCAGAAGCACCGTGATTCTGATGGATGAAGCAACTGCACTTCAGAGGCTCCAGGATTGACATTCACCGAGAACTGTGCTCTCATGATAGTTTTTCTTCAAACGGGTAGGCTCCACTAGCTTATGTGTAGCTGGTGTTGTTCGGCATTGTTCGGCTCTGTTCTAGAGCTTCAAAGAAAGTATCGTTGGATTCCTTGGAGTTGTAGGTTAGGGCGTTCCTACCCCGAAGGCGAATCCTCAAATCCCCAAACCCGACACCATCATCCCTTGAACACACGGCTCCAAACCCCGTAAGCCTTCCTGCAACCCTGGAAAAGCTTTTGAAGCTTTGGCACAGAATCTTTGGAGCACCATGCAAGGATAGCTAAGAGCCACTAGCATCCCCTTTAAAGGGACCTAGAGCCTAGAGCCTAAATCTAGACCCTTAATACCGGGGCCTTACTAGTTAGAATAGGGTTTGGGGGTATGTTATATTATCATTGTAATAAGGAGCCCCCGAAACCCTATTCTATTTATTAAGGCCCTTACAGCAACCCTACACCCTGAGCCGTCTGAGCCTCATGTCGGTTCCCTTGAGACTCGTGTTGTTGCTTAGGAGCCTGTGGGTTTAGGGTTTAGGGACCCTGTCATGGAGACTACTTAGGCCTCTTTGGTTCTTACGGCCTCAAAAGGGATCTTATTTCCGAGGACGATTAAGGGCCAGCTAGGAGATTGTTCATCGTCTTGAAAGGAAGCTTGTGCAGCCTCATTTATGGGGTGAGCTCTTGACATCGGCAGTGTCAAAGGCAAAGGGCCCCATTGCAGTTTCAAAAACAGCTTCATCAGACCCCAAAGCCTAAATCCAACTTTGAAGACAAGGGCCCTAAACCTAGAGCCCTGAACCCTAAACCCTAGAAGCCCCAAACCCTAAGGGCCCTAAACCTAGAGCCCTGAAAGCCCTAAACCCTAGAAGCCCTATAGACCCTAAACCCTCAGGAGAACCCAACTGCGCCGGCTTCCTTGGCACCAGTCTCAGCCAGCGTGAGATTGCAGAGTTTTGGGGTCAAGGATCCCCTAGTCCATAGTAGCCCTGAACTAAGGGGATTGGGGCTTAGGGTTTAGGGCTTAAAGAGGGTTTAGGGTCTAGGGATACCTTAAAAAGCTGTAGTAGGATCCCGAATATGACTTAAGGTATATTCCTCAATTAATGGACTTTGGAAGGTCTGCGGAGTCAAGGAGTAAGGATTAGTAAAGGGCTTTGTCATCAGCACGGGGTTTTCTTTACAATGAAGACTACAACGGTTACTAAAAGGGCTCAGTCTAAGGACAGTCATAGTTAGAATGTGGATTTGCGGCATATGATGTGCTATCCAGTAAAAGTATCATCGGGACTGTATGGAACAGAATTGGCAATTGCTGATGCTCCTACACTTACTATACCTTAGCGCACGTTCGGGTTCCAAACATATTCTCAGGAGCCCATGTTAGGGTTAGAGGTTTAGGGTTTGGGGTTCGCCTTAATTCAAGGGTGTTGGAGTCTCTGTAGCCTTCGTGCCTTGGGGTTGATAGTGATGCTGCTGCGAAAATCCTAAGCCGTGAGCCCTTACAGCCCTAAACCCACCTACTGCATTGTATACTCAGCCGTGCTTCTTGGGCTGTGTTCTTGCCCAGGCTCCTGCTCCCAAAGTCCAAAGCCCCATCTTTGTTCAAGGAAACTACAGGTGGGGAGTTTAGGGTATATAGGGCTTCTAGAAGGCTTCTAGAAGGTATATAGACCTTCTATAAAGCTCCTATAACGGTAACTACCCACCTGAAAATGTCCTAGACTTTGTCTTCAAGGAAACCCAAAGACCTTTCGCCTTTGTGGGTGGGCGGGTGGGGATGATCAGGGTTTAAGGCTGAGGTTAAAACATGCCTGTAGCCGGAAAGACCTACCTCTTTTAGGGTTTCTTATTATGGTTTATATATATATATGTATATATATATATGCATATAGTTCTTTAACAACGTAGGTCTTTCGGGCCACAGGCGTCACTCAGGCCGCACTCAAGAGGGCTTGGATTCGTAAGTGCGAGCTGCGAGCCGATGCCAAAAATCGAAGGGCCCCGAGCTTCTTCTCAAGCAAAGAGAGGAGCTTTTTAAGAAAAATGGAAGCAAGAGCCCTGAAACCTAATCCTGAACAAGAACCCCAAAACCCTAAACCCTAAGCCTTCAAGCTTCAACCTTTTAAAACCGCCCAAGTCTCCAAACCCAAAGCCTGAACCCGAAGGCAAAGCCAGGTTGTTCGCGTTGGGTTTGCGGGCCCCCCAGCCCCTATAGGGTTTGGGGGGGTTTAGGGCTTAGGGGGTTTAGGGTTTAGGGTTTATTTGTAGGGTTAGAAGTATAGGGTAGCTATAGTTACTATAGCTCGAACTTATATATAACGCACGCTATCAAGGACTTATCACTCTAAAACCCCTACAAACCCAGCTTATAACTACCCATGAGCCTCCGAGTAATATCCCCCCCCGCCCCTCTCTTGTGAGGTGTTGCTGGAAGCCAACCTTTCCTGCAACTTCTTCAGGGGAACTGTGGACTGGAAGGATGCGAGCCTCCTTAACCTTGAGCCCTGCGTTGAAGGGGGTCCTTTAGGGCTTCTTTAGGGGTTTATGTTGAGTGGTTTAGGGTCCAGGGTTTAGGAGGTTTAGGGTTTAGGGCGTTTAGGGTTTAGGGTATGGGGTGTAGGAGGATTAGGGCTTAGGGGGTTTGGGTTTGGGGGATTCAGGGTTCTGTAGGGTTTTGTCCTGACCGATTAGTTAGTATTTCTGCTTTGGGGTCAAAAGTCCCCCAAGGGTCCATGTACCCAAATAGCATATATTTTGGCCTTAAAGTAGTCCCTCCATAGGTACTTTGGGGCAAAAGTATATACTATTTGGGTACATGGACTCTTGGGGGTCTATAACTATAAGTTACTTACATTGGGCTACTGGAGTCTTTAGCTTGTTCTCTGCAGCGTTTCATTAATCAGTGTCCTGGGAGGGTTTTTGCAGGTCTTTTTAAAGGGTTTGGGGTTTAGGGTTACTGGGTTTCAGTGGGCTTTATGGTGTGTTATAGCGTCCAGGGCCACAGAAAGCGCGCTTTCATTTGGCACGCCTCAAGCCCTAAACCCTATAATAGCCCGATAAACAAAGAGGCTCCCCCTGCATGGCTTGTGTTTCAGGGTTTAGGAAGCAGGGTTTAGTTTATGAGTTTATGCCAGACGTGCTGATTTTCTTTGGAGGACTGTTAGGAAGGCTTGCGTCAGAATCACGGAGTTGGAAGTCAACAGTGTTGGGAAGGTTCTGAAGCTTTATTTATACTCTTGATCCCTAAAGCTTTAAATCTTGAACCCCGAACCCCTGGACATGTGTCTGATAGTTAACCCAACACCCAAATTCCTATAATATACATATATATATATATATACATATACACACATATATATATAATATTATATAAATATATGTGCGGTCTTTGCACGACTCCCTAAGATTGGTGGCGTCGAGGCTTGGCATTTCTTAGCCCAACAATTCTGCGTCTTAGTGGCAGTGTCTATCCCTAACCTCCCAGGTACCTACTATATAGGGCCCTAGGGGCTCTAGTACCCTATATGGTAGGTACCTGGGGGGTTAGGGTATGAACAGGACACTTCACAGTCGATTTCGACTTAAGGGATCAGGGCTAAGGTTTCATGCTCAGGAAGGAGTCCATACAAATGCATAAAGACTCTGTCCCTATCCCAAAGCGAGTCAAGCCGAGGATTAGTGTTGCTACCCTAGGCCTCGAACGTAAGCCCCTGATTGTCGCTGTTGTTTTCCTTCTCGGCCCTTACAGCCAAGCCGAGNNGCCGAGTGTTTAGCCCGAGTACTACCGGATCTGCGATTGGGAGACCCTGGGAAAAAAAAAGCCCCTGATTAACAACCTTTTGTCATTTGTACAGGGATCTAATTGGGATTCCAATAGTGAGGCCTTGAAAGAGGATCTCTGTTGTCTGAGGCCATCTGGGGCCGCGAGGTCAGAATTCATGAGTGCTGGAAGACTTGATTCAGCAGATCCGAGCCTAGTCCCTGAAACCTGCACCTGCTATCCCAAGAAGTCGCCTTGTCTGCAACTCGACATGTGGCTCGAGCGCCATACCGAACCATGCGTGCCCTCAAGGGCACTGTAGGCCTAGTATCCTGGATTGCTCTCGTGGTTACTTCCTCCAGATCTGCAGATTTCTGTGGCGAGTCTGGTGAGTCTTCCTTGCTGCAACTCTCACCAAAGCAGGCATGCACACCGATCGCATACCTGAAAACGCACAAGACTGGAAGCTCCACTATGCAGAGCATCCTCCTGCGCTTGGCCGTTCGACGTCGCATGGAGATATTCTGGCCTGACTGCTCCGGTGATTTCAATTATCCCAGTCACTTCCCCGGTCCCATGGCAGAGAAAGTTCCAGCGAATCACCAGTTCGACATGATCTTGCACCATGCTGTCTTGAACGTCTCAGCCTTTCGATCCTACCTGAAACCCTCTGCCTTCTTTGTGACGGTGCTCCGAGAGCCTGTGAGCCAGATGACCAGCGTTTTCAACTGGTACCGGAGATTCTACAACTGGGCCTCGCTGGATGAGTTCCTGGGCTCCTGATTTACTCTAAAGTAGACAAGAATAATAAATCTAAAGTAGATGCTGACAGTTGCCACAGAAGTCAACATAGGACAGCATGTTGGTGTATGTCCTTCTTGTGGTATCTCAGAGTAGGTTTCTGAGCATGAACCTTCAGGTTCATCGACTATCTCGCAACGAGTCCTGAGGAGCAGCAGAGGCCCCGGCGCATAGGTCGCCACCTGGGGATCGCCCGTAACTTCCAGGCCCGGGACTTGGGCTTCTACGAATCTCGGCTCTTGTTAAGGGATTTATTTTAAGTTACCATAATAGGGATCTATAGTAATTCATATGGTTTCCTTATTACGGTAGCTTAAATTAACAAGAACCCAGGAATCCGGGGGTCGGGCCAACTCCACTGACGCAGAGGTGGCTTCCTGGATCAAGTCCCTGTCTGATGTTTTTTCCTATCCGTCGACGGGGCTCGTGGTGATCAAGGAGCGCTACGATGAGGGCTTGATCTTGTTACAGCAGGCACTCAGAGTAGACCTTGAAGATGTTTCCTACATGGCCATGCGTGTGCAAGATGCAAGCAGCACCAAGTACGAAGAGCCCACAGCTCGTCAGTCCAGGCGAATTCGGGATTTGGCCAACATCGACGCACAAGTTTATGATCACTTCAGGCAAACTTTCGAGGCACTTTGGGAGGACAGAAGGGGCTCCGCCAAGCTAGACGATAGCATCGGAGAGCTGCGGCAGGTCAATGATAACCTTACGACGTCCTGCAGAGAAAGCAATGGCTCCCATTGCGAGCTTTTCGTCGAAGACCTCCCTGAGCTCAGAAACATGGTGAGGCAGAAGCTTGGATTGGAAACATGTGCGCGACCAGGCAAGGTTCATGCGCAGGACCACGAGTACATGCTGTCAGCGCTTTGAGGTGACCCTGCGAAGGTCCTGCCCACCAGAAGCCCGGCTGGCTTTGTAAATCTATTGGTCGGAAAACTCATGGGACATCATGGTGCACAGTATCCCCTTTATGGTTTCTGATTATAACTATAGTATATCCACCCCGCCCCAAAACCCGAGTCTAACTATCGAGGCCCCGACACTGCCGGTGTAGGCTTTGGGGGTTTAGGCAGTAGGGTCAACCCCCACACCTCGTACGCTTGCTCCCCCTTCCCGTCTCCTGGAGCTCTTTTAGCAGGATTTTTGAATAGTTTAGGGCTTTGGGTTTTGGGCCGACAAGAAGTTACACTATACGGCACATTCCAATGATTCAGGCTGACTAATGCACCGGAATCAGTTGCGTTTTGCGTGATGGCTGGTGAATGTGGCGTTGATAGGTTTTCTGACACTTCTTCGGGCCTCTCGGAGGTCTACAATTTTAAGACACCTGTGCACCATCAGCTGCCCTTCGGGTCCTACGCGCCGACGATTTAGGAGATCTTTTTAGGGTTTGTGCAACTATCCCCCATAGGGTTTAGGGTTTAGGGAGGATTTAGGAACTCCTTTTAGGGTTTGTCAGAGGTACGTAGGATCATTTGGCTATGGATCCAGTTTAAGACTGCGGTCCCGCCAGAGATTTGTATCTCGCCTCGCGGGCGCCGCGGCAAAAGGGGAGTCTCCCTCCTCCAACGAGGCTTCAGTGATCATGGTAGGGTGGTTTAGGGTTCTAGGGTTCTAGGTTTTTGGGTTCTAGGGTTTTTAGGGTTCTCGGGCTCCAGGCTTTGAATTTAAGGTTTAGGGTTTAGGGTTTAGTGGCCAAGGTCTGGACAGCGGGATGAACGACGGCAGGTTTTCTTCCTATTCAATTATTCACAATAGGCTAGATGCTTACTGAGATTTCTGTTTGATTACTGTTGCCATGTTTGCGGTTGATATTAAATGTTGTCAGTTATTATTCCGACACTCAGTACCAGTAGCAACGTGGCCGTCATTCCCGGTGTTGTAGTAAGTAGTGCTATTGCTGCTCACTGCTGTGGTTGCAGGCGTTGTCCTTCTTGACCAAACCCTGAACCCTGAGCCCAAACTTGACCCTAAACCCTGCCGCAATCCTCGGGCTTCGCTCGCTTGCCATCATCAACCACGACAGGGTCACCAAGAGCAGTTGCTTACAACGAAATACCGAGACTGGTGCAGTCTAGACGAACACGCAAGCCTAAACCATAAACCGCCCTAAATCCCTAAACCTCCAAACATTAGCAAATCCCAGGAAGCTCCAATCAGTGGAGAGTGTGGTTGCGGGGAGTGTTCTTTGTAAAGCCCGCTTAAGAATCCCTTCAAGGAAGCCTTAAAAAGGATCCCTTACATCAACCCTTAAAGTAGGATTCGATAGGCTTGTATAGGGTTTTATAGGGCGTCTTCAGGGAATCCGACAGTTCGATTTTGGTGACCTGAAATCATTGTTTGAACTTTTCGGTTCCGAGTTTGAAGTGCGTTTCTGGTTTCGGCAGTTTGGAGTTTTAGGGCTTACAGTTCTCGACAGAAAGAACATATTGGGAAACGCAGCGCCCCAGAAAAGTGATGCTTGGCTGCCTCTGTCGGGTGGCCAGGAGTATGGTGAGCTCCTGGACGAGCACTTCGCGGCTCTGGATGCCCATTTCTTCGGCTGAGAAGAGGGCGGCAGGTCAAACACGACTGCCTCACGGGGCTTGAGGGGCTTCTAAGATAGGGGCCATACCATAGTACAGACATGATAAGCAAACCTGAGGAGGAGGAGGAGGAGTAGTATGTAGTAGTAGCAGTAGTAGCAGTAGTAGACGTAGTGGTAGTGACAGTGGTAGTGGTAGTGGTAGTGGTAGTGGCAGTGGCAGTGGCAGTGGTAGTGGTAGTGGTAGTGGCAGTGGCAGTGGTAGTGGTAGTGGTAGTGGTAGTGGTCGTCGTCGTCGTCGTCGTCGTCGTCGTAGTCGTAGTAGTCGTAGTAGTAGTAGTAGTAGTAGTAGTAGTAGTAGTAATTGTTTGGGCTTCTTTAAGAGTCATTCAAGCCCTGTGTTCGCACTTTAGGGCAGCGATGTGGGGCTCCGTGAATGTCATGCAGGGTCGCTCGCCTAATTCGGTCCAGCCAAGTCAGGGGATTCCCGTACCGTCCTGCTTCATTGCATTTGAAAATGTCCCTTGAACCTAAACCCTAAAGACTTCAGTCGCTGAACTACTACACTTTAAACTTTTTGGGATAATATAGTATGATCCCTTCTAGAACTGAAAGTATACGGCTTTTTTTATGCTTGTGAAGTCAGCAACTAAGAACAGATAGAAACCGCGAGGTCGGACGTCAATGTTCGGACTCGAAAAGCTGATCACAAAACTAGGTGGGCTAAGGAAGCCGGTTTAGGGTTCAGGGTTTAGGGTTAGGCTGTTTAGGGTTTAGGGTTAGGCTGCTTAGGGTTTAGGGTTTAGGGCTAAGGAAACCGAGTAATCTGTCTCAGTTGGAAGCTATCGTCGAAATCCTGTGATTAGACCTTAAACCCTAAACCCTAAGCCCTACAAACCCTATAAACCCTAAACCCTGTAAGCCCTATATCCTAAAAACCCTAAGCCCTAAACCCTATAACCCCCAAGAGCCCTAAAAACCTTAAGAACCCTAAACACCCTAAAAACCCTAAGCCCTGAACCAGTTTCAACCCTCAAGCCTTGCCAGAGCTCCCTTTTGAAGACGTCTTGGGACGTGATGGCGTGAAGCCATCGGCGCCACAGGGCTTTGGGGACAAAGCCCTACAAGTCCTAGGTTTAGGGTTTAGGGTTTAGGGCTTAGGGTCTACGGTTTAGGGTTTAGGGTTCAGGGCTTTGGGCTTCGGGTCTACGGTTTAGGGTTCAGGGTTTAGGGATTAGGGTTTAGGGTTTAGGGATTAGGTTTAGGGTTCAGGGTTCAGGGCTTTGGGCTTCGGGTCTACGGCTTAGGGTTTAGGGTTTAAAGCGTTCCTAGCAACTGCCGCCTTTAGCCCTCTTGGAGCTCTCATAGAACCCGCCTTAATCCCGAAACCCTAAACGCTAAAGCTTGCACCCTGAACCTGAAACTTGGTAGACCCTACCTGGACCCTGAAGAACCTACTTCTTTAGGCTTCCTTATTATGATTTCCTTATATAAGTCCTCAAAAAGGTAGCTTAATTTGGGGTTAAGGTAGGTAATAAAAAAGCCTAGCATAAACCCCTGTAGAGATTCAGCTCAGAGGTGCCGAGTCCCAGCTCCTAGGCGTCGCTCCCCCGTCGCACAGTTCCCCCAACTCGGAAGCGAAATCACAGAAGGTTTGAGGGTTTAGGGTTTTAGGGTTCAGGGTCTAGGGTTTGTAAGGGCATTTAGGGTTTCCGGTCAAAGAACCACCCTCACGAAGTCAAGCTTAGATCTGTTGGGTTTAGGGCTTATAGGGCTTGGAAGAACTTTTGTGGCGCACTTACCCAGGGTCGATAAGGGATCCAGCTTTTAGGCCGGTATCATGAAGGTATGGCATTTCGTTAAGTACGGAGTAGCTACGTTTCTCTGCCGAGACAGTCGGATGTGCTAATGCAAAGGCCTGAAACATGAATTAGTATCAGGGATCTAGGATTTGGGGTTTAGCATTTTGCCGACGGCTACAACATCCCGATGATTCTGGTTATCCAGGCCCCTATGGTAGAACCGTTGCCTGGAGGAATCCCTTAACCTTACAAGACCTAAAGGAATCCTTAAAGGCACCCTGTTCGAATTACTGTGGTTGGGGTGTTCTGGCCTAATGTCGCAGATCCGAGTTGGGGATGTGAGTGCTTCCCTGTCCGCTTGGTGTCAAACAGGATTACCTGGACCCTGAAGAACCTACCTTTTTCGGGTTCCTTATTATGATTTCTGTATATGAGTGCTTAAAAAGTTAGGTCATTTGGGGATAAGGTATAACTTACAACACTAACACTGAACCCTACCTCAACCTAACAGAACCTTCGTTTTGTCGCAGAGTCCCGGTCAGACATTCCCTACGAGGGCTTAGACTAGGACCTTACGAAAAAAAAGGTAGGTTATGCTGGTGCAAGGTAAACTCTACAGATTTAGGGACAGCGTGTCGGGATTCAGAGAGGGTCGTCCTGTGGCCTGCGTGTGTGAACAGGCATAGCTTTTCTGTTCTTTGCGTGGTTGTCTAGTGGCCCATGGCAACACACTCTCTCCACTTTAGGGTCGGTCCCTACAGACCCTAAACCCAAACCCTAACCCAACCCATGAGCCTGTTGAACCCTAAACCCCGGTGCCTTAAAGCATGTGAGGTTTACGTGAAGAATCAGGGGACAGTAGGTAGGGTGACGGTGACAATGAGGCTAACTACACGTGGGTAGTTCTCTAAACTAGGGTCCCCTTTTAGGTCCCCTACATAATACGGCACCCTTACAAAAAAAGGACCCAAAAAGGAACTCTAATTTAGAAAACTGCCACATAAGCTTAAGTTTTGCCCTGACTAGGGTACTTAAAACTGCACTTACCACGTCACCCGATCCTTTAAGGAGGGTTTTTAGGGTTGATTGTCAGGGTTTGAGGGTTCAGGGTTCTCGGGTTCAGGGTGGGTTTAGGGTTTGGGGTTTTGGGTTCCGGGGTTTAGGGGCTTAGGGTTCTGGGGCCTTAGGCAAGATGATTATGCAGCCATAGGATACGGCCACCGCCCGTTTGTAGCTGTCACCATACTATACATGTGTGTGGATGTGAGCTTCTCGGGTAAGGTATAGTCCTCCATCAACCCAGAACCCCCTTGAGATTCCTTTGCCTGGAGGCCGTAATTTTGGACCCTATGCTAAGCTGCTCAGAGGTAACTCTGTGTGAAACCATACAGGGGATCTGTTTTGAAGATCCCTCGATGGGGGGTTGGGTAAGCGGTATTGGCCATTGGCCTTTCTGGGTGACGGAGCAATCGCCTGCCACAGAAGATTCTGCGCATTCAACTGACAGCCTCTTTCTGCCCAAGAAGACGTTTAATCCTATACCCCAAACTTAGTTCCCCAATACCCAACTTTTAAGCTTTTTGGGTTCTTATGACTTATGATTTACTAGTAATCTGAAAGTTTAACCTTTTGTTTCCCTGGCTTATTGGGGAAGTAAGTAAACCCCAAGCCCAATGCCCAGTGGCAATGCAACTCAAGGAACACCAAAAGGGTCTACAAGCGCTAATATAGTAAAGTCCTCAGGGTGAAAATGTGTAGAATGTGGGCAGTTAGGGTTTAGGGTTTAGGATTTAGGCCCGTGGGATTTCTAGGAGTTTGTAGGGGGCGCGAGGGCGCATTCAAGAACTTCCCAAGGGGCCTCCCGAAGCGGGTTCTTCTCTAAATTAAGGGCCCTTTTTGGGGGTCCTTAAAGGGATCTATAAGGCTGTCTATAAGGGTTTCTATAGGGGTTTCTATAAGGATAGCTATATGGCTATATGGGCTCTTCTCCAAATTAGGGTCCCTTTTTAGGTCCCCAATTTAGTACGGCACCCTCAGAAAAAGGACCCTAAAAGGCACCCCCAATGCAGAGAACTACCCTTTTTGTAACACCCTTATAGAAACCCTATAGAAACCCCTATAGATCCCATTAAGGAACCCGAAAAAGGCACCCCCAATGCAGAGAACTACCCTTTTTGTAACACCCTTATAGAAACCCTATAGAAACCCCTATAGATCCCATTAAGGAACCCTAAAAAGGGACCCCCAATGCAGAGAACGACCCACATGAACAAGGGCGCATCGCGGCCAAGATCGAGACATCGACTGGAAAGCTGGCCAATCCATGCAAGCAGCAGACAACTCCAAACCCCAAAGCCTAAACTCCCTAAGCAAATCCGAATCCCCTATACTTAACACTGACACCCTGAACAAGCCCTAAACCTTAAAAAAACTATCGTAAACTTTGAGGACACACCAAACCCTAAACCCTAAACCTCTAAACCCTAAACCCCTAAACCCTAAACCCCTAAACTCTAAACCCCCAAACCCTAAACCTCTAAACCCTAAACTCCTAAACCCCCAAACCCTAAACCGCCCAAGCATCTGGTGCTGCATCAGCGCACCGACCACAGAGAGAACCTCACAAGCAAAGCCTTAAGGGACAATAGGAGGGAGCCTAAACAAGGGACCCCTAATGAGGGTTCAGGGTTTAGGGTTTAGGCTCTAATCCGAATACCCTAATAAAACCCTTATATACCCCTTGCAAAGTCTCATAAAGCCCCTAATATAGCCCCAAGGGTCCCTTTAAGAGTCTGTCCTTTCGTCCCTTGCGACAAGCAAAGCACTAGTCCAAAGGCTCCGCGACTCATATTTGGAGCCCTGTGGTCTCTTATAGGGTTTAGGGTTTAGGGCTTAGGGCTTAGGGTTTAGGGCTTAGGGTTTGCGGTTTAGGGTTTAGGACTTTTTTTCGCTTAGGGTTTCTTTAGGGTTTGTTAAGGAGCTTGATTTAAGTTACCATATACCATAACAAGGACACCCTATTATTTTACTATGGACCCTCTTGTGGCAACTTGAATTTGAGTTCTCCAACCAGTTCTCATGAAGCTTCTTGGAATGTGTCCTACACTCTTTATACCCTAACCCCTCATCCCCTAAACCCTAAACCCCTTAACCCTAAACCCCTAAACCCTAAACCCCTAAAGCCCTAAACCCTAGGGTGAACCAGGAGCTCGCTTACCTTTTTGAAGAGCAGTCCCTTGCTCAGGGCGGGGAGGAGGGGGGAGGGGGGTCCCGGTGTTCAGGTGCTACTGGGTTTAGGGCTTGGGGTTTTAGGGTTTAGGGTTTAAGGGTTTTCGGTTTGGGGTTTAGAGTTTGGGCCTGAGGGTTCTATGTTAGGGTAGTGCTCTAAGTTAGGGCCCCTTCTAGGGTTCCTTAAAGGGATCCATCAGGGTTGCTATAGGGGGGGTTGCCTATGAGGCGTAGTATAAGGGTAGTTCTCTAAGTTAGGGTCCTTTCTAGGGTCCGGTTTTTGGTAAGGCTGCGTACTATTTAGGGCAAATTTAGGGGATGTAATTAAAGAGGGACCCCAATAATTACAGAGAACCACCCATATGCCGACATTTTCTGTGAAGTTCTGTCCTGGTCATGCTACTGGAGTTGGTTTCGGGCTTAGGGTTTAGGGTGCCTAGACCCGTACCATAACTCTGCTTCAGGCATCAGGGGAATGAGTAACTTAGTAGTTAAGGAGTATTAATGAAGTAGCCATAGCTACAATTACGTATGAGCCCAGTTGTTCGATCCAACTGTGTGGGGCTGCGACAAACCCTAAACCCAAAACCCTAAACCCTAAACCCTGAACCACAAGCTACGTGAACCAGGATGGTCATACCAGGCAGACTTTTTCAGCATCCCAAATCCTACACTCGCTTCCTGCTATTGCCTGTCTTTTAAGTAAGATACCTTAAAAGCGTTTAGGGTTTAGGGTTTAGGGGTTTGGGGTTTAGGGTTCAGCTAAAAAAAGAAAGCACTTTTCTTCACTATAGTAGATCCCGGGTATGGTAATATAAATGAAACTCGTGAGCAAGAACCCCCTGGTTTCTGTCAGAATCCATAAATCCTAAACACGAAGCCCTCAACCCAAAAAACTTGAACCCTCAACCCTAAACCCTAAAGCCATCAACCCTAACACACCAAACCCTCAACCCTAAACCCTAAAGCCCCAACCCTAAAACCCTGAACCCTCAACCCTAAAACCCTAAACCCTGAACCCGCTATGCCCCCAACCCTAAAACCCTGAACCCTCAACCCCCGACACCGGGATGGAAAAGCCCCTGCTGCCAGGCCGCGATGGCCAGCGCACTCAAGAAGGCGCCAGTCACGCACGCCTACACAATGCACCAGGGTTTAGGGTTTAGGGTTTGGGGCTTAGGCCCTAAACCCGAAACCCAAAACCCAAAACCTGAAACCCTAAACCCTAGGACCTAAACCCGAAACCCTAAATGCCAAACCCGAAACCCTCAACCCTCGAACCTAAGCCCTTAGGTTTCAGGGTTCACCTGAACCACCGAAACCCCAGCTTCTTTGGAGTTTCTTTTGATAACTTCCTTCTACAAGTCCTTGACTTAGCTGCTGGGTTCATAAGCACAAAAAAACTTTACACTTTCAGTTCTATAAGGGGTCATATTATCCCAGAAAGCGCAAAGTGTGCCCGTTCAGCTACTAAGATGACAAAAGCTTCAAAAAGGCAGGATTCGGGTTCTAGGGCTTGGAGTATCGGGCTTACGGGTTTGGATTTTGGGGCTTGGGGTCTAGAATCTAGGGCACAGGGCCTAGACTCGACCTTAGCGTACAGTAGAGGATTGTGGTTTAAGATTTAGAAGGACTTCGGATGGCTCAGAGTTTATCCTTTGGGTAGCCTTTTAAATTATAAACCCCTAAACCCTAAACCGTGCTATTTGGCTCACCCTCAAAGGACTCATATTTTAAGGCTTATTGGCCCAAGGACCCTATTATATAAGGCTTGTGGGCTATTTTGGTGCTAAGGGTTTGGGGGGACGAAAAAACGCCCTCACTCAAAAATCTCACTCTCCGGATCAGAAATTGCACAGTCCCAAAAGTCTAGCTCTTCCGGGGCAGCCCCAACACACCATGCTGATGACATCCGAGTCTTTGTCCGACACGATCTCCAGTGTAGGGTTGAGGGTTTAGGGTGTAGGGATCCACTGTACTGGGTCTCCCATGCAGTAGGGCCCCGCCGACCACATGCTTCGGCTGCCCATGCGAATAAGGTGTAATGCAGGATTTATATCATCAACAGCATTTAGAGGGGTCTAGGGTTTAGGGTTACGATGCTAGATTCGGTTTAGGGTCTAGGGCTGGAGGAAGGGCGAAACTTTACAACCGGAAACCCCAAACCCTAAACCCAAAACCCAAAACCCCAAACCCTAAAACCCTGCATCTTTGTAGCTTTTAGCGCCATACGTCCGATAGCAGATTCCCGGAGAGTCGAATACACCTTGAATTTGTCGACAGAGCCCCAAAACTAAACCCTTTTCGGGAGTTTAGAGATATGAATTTTGTGTGGGAAATCCCGAATCTCGACACCTGCAGGGAAGAACAATCCATACCCTACCCGAGAAACATCCCCAACCCTGAAACCCTAAATCCCCACACCCTAAATTATTAAAGCTAGTGGACCTGGGCCATGCCAGAGCCATTGCCCAGCTCCTTCCACACGCGCCTGGGTCTGCTTAGCGATTTTAACCCGGACCCCAAAGAACCCACCTGTTTAGGGTTCCTTATTATGATCTCTATATATATATATGTAGGATATTTGGGGGTTAATGAATGGCCTGAAGAAGTAGAATAGGGTTCCGTCAAGTTAAGGGCTCTTTCATCAGAATCTTCGGGTTTGGTATGGGGGCCTTGACAATAAGCCTAGGGTTGGATGGTATATTTTCAGTATGTTCAAAAAGCTTATATTCAGAACCGTGCGGAAGAATACTGTTATTTATTCCGGATACTATGTTACCTTACTTGCTTTGCTCCCCTAGGTTGCTCATCACAGCATGAACTATCCAACAAAAGGTGCCGCATGGTGCCGCGATCCATCTGCATCATTCATTGTATGTTTCTTGACTTAATTAAGGGTCCTCAAAAAAGCCGCCCTAAACCCTGAAACCCTAAACCCTAAATCCCCTAAATCCCTAAACCCTAAACCCTAAACCCCCTAAATCCCTAAACCCTAAACCCTAAACCCTAACCCCTAACTCTACAATCTACAAATCTCTCTTGAACCCCCCGGGCATGGTCGACCGGGGATCTAAATTTTGGTGGTGTCTTGCTAAGGAACTTCAAAAGAAGTTATTGGCCTAGGGTTTAGGGTTTAGGGTAAGTTATCAGAATAAGGAAGCCATATAAGGATTTCGGGTTTAGGGCTTAGATGGAAGCCACAGTACTGCTGGCTATAGATGCCTACTATGGTAACTACCATTGGGTTCCTTAACAAGAACCCAGTTTTGCGTTTTCAGACGTACAAGCCCTTCAAGGCAGCAATAAAGCAGACGAGAATATTAGAGGGGTCTTACTGGGTAGAATATGTTTCGGTGGTATACTATTGCATAGTTATACTAAGGCAGACTAAGAAGCTACGAGTTGTGATTGTTCATGCCTATGCATCTTCAGTTGTGTGTCAAGGCCTCAGACTCAGTTACAAGAAGAGGATTGCAGAAGACGGTGCCAGTCGGAGAGGGGAGTGCCTGCATGCCTGGTAATGGACATAAGCACGCAGGTTTTGCAGACAGATACTCACTGACATTCACCATACATCCTGTTCTTACACTTTGAACGAAATCGTATCACACACACACACAGATCAGGTGGTACATGAGTCCGCCGCCGCATGCAATGCCGGAAACTTGTGGCAGAGCCGGCAGAGCCCCTCCGACTCCTGTTTCGGAACTTATATGACGACTCCACTGTTGATGATGTCAATCCTGCATTGCCTTAAGGGCCCTAAACTATGGGAATTATGGCATATTCCTTCTTATGGGTAATGCAGGATTTATATCACAAAGGGTGGGTTACCCTAAGCCCTAAACTTGGTACTCATTTAGGCTTCTATATTCTATACTAGTATTCGGTTCCAAGGCCCGTGCTGACAAACGTCCGCCATAGCAGAGGTGTGCAGAAGAGGCGATGTGCCTTGACTGGGCTTCGTTTCGCTGAGACGGGATTTCCATCATAGAAGATTAAGAAGATATACTGCAAAGAAAGACTACGGAATTGCATTACTCATTATCCACGGCCCTATGCACGTTGCTACGAACTGTCAACACGTCTTGAGCTTTTCTCGAAAATTCGGCATTCTTGCCGGGAACAGGAACTCCGTTGACACAGCTCAGAGGCTGCCTTAGGATACCAGCTATGTTGGCACCGTCCACTTTGCAGCAACAGGTGCGATAGCGACCACGCACAGCAATGAAGGCCATGACCTCTGCAGCACATGGGCGGCTTTCCTTTATTGAGATACGTTGTAAGGCCCTCTTCCCTAAACCCTAAACCTTAAAATCCTAAACCTTCAACCCTGAAACCCAAACTCTAAACCCTAAACCCTAAACCCCAAATTCTAAACCCTAACCCTAAACCCTCAACCCTAAGCCCCGGGAGCCCTCTCAGACACCCGAAAGCTAGCAAGCCAGGAGTTCGGTTTAGGGTTTAGGGTGGGGCTCGGGAGGTTGCCAACATGCAAAGTTAGAACTTCTTCTGTGACAAGGCGTAATATCAGGGCCTTAGTAGTTGGAATAAGGTTTTGGGGGTTCCGTATTAACGTTTTAGTATAATGGACCCCAAAACCCTACTCTAAGTAATAAGGCCCCTATATTACCTTGTGTAGGGGTCCTTAGAATAACTATCCCAAGAGCATCTTTTTGAGGTAAAGTATAGCATGAAGGGCTTGCGGGACCTTGCATGAAGGATGATAAGGGCATCCTGCTGTAATTTACAGCTGCGGCTGTGGGGCTTTCGGGTTTCTGTTGCTGGCATTCTAACCTGTCGCATCTGGAAGATATTGTAATGAAGCCGCCTGTGCCAATCCGTCGTACTTGCAGCAGCAATAATTGGTAATGTTGGTGATATAAACCTTGCAGGACCCTAAAAACTATGGGAATTATATTCCTGAATATGGGTACTGCAGGATTTATATCCGCAACCGTAGCGGTGATGATCCTCATAGTGACACTCCCGGGATTCTATGTCTACGTCGCGGCTGTCTCCGCGCATTCTGGCCGCGTTTAGGGTTTCGGGAGTTTAGGGAGTTTAGGGAGTTTAGGGCTTATAGGGCTTAGGGTTTAGGGTTTAGGGATTGCAGCACGACGCTGCTTGGAGCAACCCTTGACCCTAAGCAGGGTTTCAGTGTTGCCGCAGAGCTGATCCTTGTTTTCTTCATTGGACTGCTCCGGTTAACCCTAAACCCTAAACCCTAAGCCCTAAACTCCCTAAACTCCCTAACCATAGACCCTAAACCCTGGGATTCACCAGGAGGGTTTGGGGCTTCGGGATGCATTCAGGGTTTCCTTCTAGGGTTTCGGGCTCCTTTTTCGGATTCCTTTGAGGGTTTGGAAATTTAGGGTATAGAGTTTAGGGTTCCTTTCAGGCCTTCTCCACGGCCTTGCTGAGCTCCCCCGAAATCTTCCTAGGAATTTGCCCACCCTAAACCTTAAATCCTAAAGCTGTCTTGGCCTTTTCGTACTGTGCTTCCAACTCCCGAAAGGCCCGGTAAACCCTGAACCCTCAACCCCTAAAAACAATGGCTTTAACAAGTAGAATAGGGCTTTGGGCCCTGGTAGAGTATCTAAGGAATAATTTCGCGGTTTAGGGTTAAGGGTTTAGTGTTTAGGGACGGTTTAGTGTTTAGGGTTTAGGTTTAGGGACGGTTTAAGGACGGTTTAGGGTTTAGGGACGGTTTCAAAGTTTAGGGTTTAGGGACGGTTTAGGGTTTAGGGACGGTTTAGGGTTTAGGGTATAGTATAGGTATAACTATCCAGGCTTCTAGATTGAATCATTCAACCCTCAAACCTCAACCTAGACATTGAAACCATGGGCCCCTAGTATGGGCCCTTAGCCCTGGATCCTTATATCCCTATCATATTACCCCATATGTACCTGCAAGGGTCCTTAGTATTACTTTAGGCGAAAAGGCCTAAGGGTTAGGAAAGGGCATGCGACTGTGCGCGATAACCACTCAGTCTACTCCATCCCTACTCAACCTACGTGCAGGACTCAGGTCTCGAGCCTCAGAGAGGCTTGGAATCCTTAAGCCGAACCCCTAAAACTTCTCCGGCGAAGAGGCTTCAGACGACTCCAAGCCGAAATAGCCTCTCAGGCAATCTTTGAAGGCCTTGAAGTTGAGCTCAGAGGACTTCCGAAGGTGCTCCACCGCCTCGCCAGGCAGATGCCGGAGCACACCGAGTAGGTGAGGATGGCATCCGTTGACATGCACCTGGGAGGGGGCGATGCTGCACGAGCCTGCCCCGACGAAATGGGTTTGCCCCTGGGTGGCAGGCTCCACGACAGCTTCGCAGGCTCCTAAACCCTAAACCACTGCTTCTCCTGTCTGGCAAACATCTCCGGCGGCATTGGCCTGGCGCGTCGCCTGTCTCCCTTCGAGGGCCCAGGCTCCCGGGAAGTCTTTGATCGAGGCATGCTCCGGATGACGCTTCTCTCTCTTCCTCAACAACCAGGCCCAAAAAAGTTCAAACTTTTTAGGGTAGACCTAATATATAAGGCCAAACAGCTTAAGGTTCTCCCATTGGCCATCTAAGTTTTTGCCCTAAACCCTAAACCCTAAGCCCACAAAACAAGGCCGCGCAGGGAAAGGGCCACACGGCTTCAGAACATATGTCATCTGAGGGGGGGGTTAGGGGGTTTAGGGTTTAGGGTACCTGGACCCGAAAGAACCTACCTGTTTAGGGTTCCTTATTATGACATCTTTTTTATAAGTCTTTAAAACGGTAGGTTCTTCGGGGTTAAGGTAAGCCCTAAACCCTAACCTTTACCCTCAAAGGACTCATGTTCGAAGGCTTTTGGGTCTTTAAAAGCTTTGCTTCGTTGCCCCCCAAAGATCCTTGTCCTCTCGGCTAGGAGCCCCTGCTTCTTACCTCAGTGCATGACAGCGCCTCCCCCTAAACCCCGAAACCCTAAGCACTGAACCCTAAACCCCTAAACCCCTAACCCCTAAACCCTAAACCTTAAACCCTAAACCCCTAAACCCTAAACCCTAAACCCTAAACCTTAACCCTACACCTCTAACCCCTAAACCCGAAACAGCTAAACCCTAAACCCTAAACCCCTAAACCAAAGCTCTAACCCCTAAACCCCAAAAACCATAAGCCCTAAAAGGGAGCTTTGATTCGCGCATCCCAGGCCGGAGTGCCGCAAACGCCATGGCGGCTGAGGCCAAGAAGTAGGCCGCGAAGTATCCATAGTCCTGCTTCTCCCTAATTAAATAGGAGGTTTAGGGGTTTAGGGGTTTAGGGTTGAGGGTTTGAGGTTTTAGGGTTTTAGGGGTTTAGGGGTTGGGATTACCCAGAGAGCCCAGTACCCCCTTAGTCAAGGAATATACCTTAACTTATAGGGGCCTTAATATTATGGTTCCT
>CAJNJA010045709.1:1780-26639 GCA_905231915.1 Symbiodinium necroappetens | reverse complement strand
CAGGCAGAGAGACAGGCGGAGAGACAGACTGAGAGACAGACAGAGAGACAGACAGAGAGACAGACAGAGAGACAGACAGAGACAGACAGAGACAGAGACAGACAGAGACAGACAGAGACAGACAGACAGACCCAGACCACATGTCGTCAGGCCTGTCCAGGGCTTGTGATTCATTGGAAACGTATTGGTTTATGTTGATCGTGCTGTGTCTTGGGGGCATTGGCGGCAGCGACTGGACGTGCCTCAGAAGAAGCTGAAGCTAAGCACGAACTTCCAATCCGAAAACCTTTGAACCCTACAGGCCCAAAACATCCGAAAACCCTGACCCTAAACCCCGAAATCATCCTTGCTAAGTGGGAGGGAAAAAACCCCGAAATCAAGGCCCCAAACCCCAGGCTCTTCCTAAACTGGGAATTTCATACTCTTCCAGGGATACTCGCAGGACTTCGGACTCGGTTTTCGGGTGCAGTGTAGTGGCCGGCTGCTTAGAGATTAGGGATTCGGGTCCAGGGCTTAGTGTTTAGGTTTTGGCCCTTCTAGGTTTCGGAGTGGCTGAATCCTAAGCCTCGGCACAGCGGGTGCTTCAAGAGATGCGCGGGTGTGAACAGTGGGTTTCAGGGCTCCCTGAAGCCTACACCGCTTTTCTCACCCTACTTCGCGCGTGAGTCACTGTAGACATGTTAAGTGTAGCAATATCCGACCCATGAATCCGTGCCTGCCCAGTGCGAGTGAGCGAGGAGAAACCGGTCTCAGAGCCCCTTCCGACTTCCCATGCAGAGATGTAGCAAGAAGAGGCTACTTCTGTAGGTAGAACTGGAAATCCCGGTTTTTGAAGCTCGCACCGGGCAGCATACGCCTAAACCTTTAAACCCCTGGTACTAGGGTTGATGATATAAATTTGCATTACCCATAATAAGGAATATACCATAATTCCCATAGTTTAGGGTCCTTAAGGTAATGCCAACGCAGGATTTATATCATCAGCAGTAGGGTTTTTTTGGTTTTAGAAATCGTGTGCCTCCGGATCCTGCCAGGGAGCAGTACCTGAGCCTTTTTCGGCCACGTTGGGACGGAATCTACGTCGGCTACTGCCAGTATCTCCACAAGGCCCTTTGCATTGCCGGTCCGGGTGGGGTTTGGTGGTGTGGGTTGAGGGATCCTGGGAGTTAGGAGCTGCTACAAGATGGAATTATAGGGGTAGTGTGAGCATATCGACCCATGAAGAGTACGTCGCCCTTATTAAAGAAGCTTTAATATTAGGACTCTATGTTTCCGGTGATCATACATATGTTCCCCAGAGGCTCCATATAGACTACCATCCTGGAATTGGGCCCCAAAAGACCATCCTTATTATGGTTTGGGGGGAGCCTAATTCCATAATGGTAGTGTATATGGAGCCTCTAGGTTCCTAAGGGTTTAGCTTTGGTTTTTCAGGAAGACACCGCTTCCTCCTCGACTCCCGGCTTGCCGAAAAAGGGAAGCCTGCCACCCTAAACCCTAGATCCCTAAACCCTAAATCCCTAAGCCCTAAATCCCTAAACCCTAAATCCCTAAACCCTAAATCCCGAAGCCCTAAATCCCTAAACCCTAAATCCCTAAGCCCTAATTCCCTAACCCTAAATCCCTAAACCCTAAATCCCTAGACCCTAAATCCCTAAGCCCTAATTCCCTAAACCCTAAATCCCTAAACCCTGAATCCCTAAACCCTAAATCCCTAAGCCCTAATTTCCTAAACCCTAAATCCCTAAACCCTTATTCCCTAAACCCTAAATCCCTAAACCCTATATCCCTAAACCCTAAATCCCTAAAGTCCTAAATCCCTAAACCCTACATCCCTAAACCCTAAACCCCTAAACCTCTAACCTTAAACCCCCTAAGCCCTAACCTTAAACCCCTAAAACCCTTATACCCTAAATCCCTAAACCCTAAAATATCTAACCCTGAGCCCTAAAACCTAAACCCCTAAACGCTGAACCTCACACCCCTAAGCCCTAAACCCTAAACCCTGAACCCTAAAAGCCCTAAAAGCTTTCCTATCCGAAGGTCCGACCCGGTGCGTCCATGACGCAGTGCCTCCCGCGGCAAAGAGGGCCACAGTCTTTGAAGGGTACTACAGGGTTCCATAATAGGGTCCCCTTTAAAGGGTACTTTAGGGTTCTACAAAGGGGTCCCCTTTAAGGGCTGGGGCTTTAGATTGTCTTCTGGCTTGGACGATTTTTGGACTTTGGAGATTTCTTGGGGTTTTTTTGTGTTGAGGATTTGCCTGTAAAGGGTACTATAGGGTTCCACAATAGGGTCTCCTTAAAAGGTACTACGGGGTTTTTAATTTGCAGGTTGGAAGTTTCAACGGTGTTGGGTTCTTGCCTTGTGACTCCTTCCCGGCCGACTTCCCAAGTTTGGATGAAAACATGTTCAAGAGGGTTTCAAGCATTCAGGTCTAGGATTAGCTAGATCATATCAGTTTTTGGCATTTGTTTTTGGATTAGTTAGTAGGTGATATCAGTTTGTTGGTGGTACTTGTACTTCCTTAGGATCTCTAATTTCTAATCTGGTTTCAGGCGGCTACCGGCAATCCTTATCCCCCAAACCCTGAACCCTCAACCCTGAACCCCTAAACCCAAAACCCCCTAAATCCCTAAACCCTTCGTAGACCCTAATGGATCCCATTAGTAGACCTGTGTAAGGAATTCCTTAAATTCCACTTCCATTTGCGCCCACGGCCTTGAGGAAAGGAAGCTCGGTCTGGATCACTTACAGGCCTGATATCCGGAAGCGTTTAGGGTGTAGGTTTTGGGGGTTTAGGGTTAAGCCTAAAGTGTCCGGAACTGTAGTGTTTAAAGCTTTTCGGGCTTATTATAGGGTCGGAAGACGCCAGGGTATACGTATAGGGTTTAGGGCTTACAGTGCATGTATTCTCAAATGGGAGCATTTCCCAAAGCCTTGTTCTAATCATTAAGGCCCCTACCAGTGTATTTACGTATTTACGCATGCATGTGCGCTTGCCAGTGTGCAGCATGTGCATACAAATAGATGTACATACATGCATACACACATACATACGTACTCGAATACATACATACACTTATACATACATACATACATACATACATACATGCATATGTATACACATGCGCATATATGTCCACATGTGCAGGCGCTACCTCCGCTTCTTCCCACCGGATGCCGCTCGGCCTTACCCGGTGCTTAGGTTTAGGTTTAGGAGTTTAGGATTCAGGGTTCAGGGGTTTTGCTCAGAAGCTGGAAGCACTGTCACGAGCACAGTGCTAGCTGGCGGAAGAGTGGCTACCCTGAACCCTAAACCCTAAACCCCAAAAAAACCCTAAACCCGAAACCCTACCGGGCGTTCTTGCTTGTGCTTGCAAGCCTGCAGCAAAAGGGTTTAAGGGTGCTGACAGGTGGGCTGAGGGATTCAGGGTTCACTGCAAGGATTCTGTAGAGCTTGTGCACGGTTCTAGACGGTTTTCTTTCGGGGATTCCGTAGGGTTTCATGTGGTTCTTTGGGTTTTGATAGGGTGTTTATAGTTAGTTGTTGTTGGAGGTTTCAGGGTTGCTGGTTTCTGGATGTTGGGGTTCGGAGTTTGCGGTTGCAAGTCCGGGGCAGCTGCCCGTAAATTAAGAGAGGGAGTAGCCCCAATTTTATGGCACTTTAGAGCACTTTGGGGGTGTTTTGAGTCCCTAAGCCCTAAACCCTGAAACCCTAAACCCTAAAACCCTAAAACCTAAACCTTTGGGTGAAGGTTTGAAGGATGCTCAACTGGGAAAGACAAGGCTGAAGATGCAGCAGTCCGGAAGCTAAGCCCGAAACCCTCAACCTCACCCCAAATAGCACTTTTTTGAAGGGTTTATTAGAAGGACATCACAAGAAGGAGTCCGACAAACGTAGGTTGCTTCGGGCCCCTCAGGTAAACCTACACCTTAAATCCTGGACCCACACCCTTGCCCCCAATAATGTTGCTGGATCCTTGGTCCGACGCCCTTTACAGAAGCTGGTATTCCGTGCCCGAGCCCCTCACCCAAATCAAAAGTCCAGCATTTCGAGCGAGGAGGACTGTCTGTGATGCGCGAGTAGGCTTAAGTCTGCGATCGCTTTCCACTGATGCGATGAAGCGTACACCCTACACCCAAACACGGGTGTTTCCCTGCATCTCCAGGAGCCATGCGCATGGAAGCGAAGACTGAATACCTCCTCAACGTTCCGGATTCTTTCGGGTTTAGGGCCTAGGGTTTCTTTCCAGAGCCGTACATCCAAAACCAACAGCAAAAGCAGCCGCAGATCAAGGCCGCGAATCCTTAAAACAGCCCAATGCCCCTTAATTCAGGAATATACCTTAACTCATAATATTAAGGCCCCTATAATTTAAGGTATATTCCTGAAGTAACTAAGCTGTCGATGGATTGAGGACTACGGCACTCTCTGGGCCCTCGTGCTTCAGGAGCCCACTCCAGGAAGAAGTTTAGGGTTTAGGGTTTAGGGTGAGGGATTTGGGGTTTAGGGTTTAGGGTCATGATTTGGGTTCTTACAGGGCTGCGGTACTTGGAGGTTCATGGGTAGGTATAATTGGGGTTTTAGTCCCCTAATATGGGTTATAAGTATAGTTACCCTACTTATAACCCCACTGATAACTACCCATGAACCTCCAAGTAGGTATCTCACAGGGTGCTTGTGGGGCCCTTCTCCAGGTCTCTGATAGGGCTCTGGTGTCTTAAGTGTGCGCAAGTGGTGCAGGCTTTTGCGGCATCTTGCCTTGAGAAATCATGCCGTGTCCGGACGACCAAGACTTCTTCAGCAACTGAAAGACTTACATTACAAGCTCTTCAGTAACAAACGGGCTTACAAGCCGAAAGCCATGAAAGTCGCAGACTCAGGCGAAGTCTTTGCACCTTAAAACCCTGAACCCCAAACACTAAACCCCCAAGCCCATAACCCCAAACACAACCTGAATGCCTTGAAGAAGAAACGCCGGCTTCTCGCAGGATGCTGCGCCGCTGGAGGCACCGTCTGAGATAACTTGGGATGAGGTTCGTCTTAGATGTTCACGCTGTTTAGGGCTTGGGGTTGAGCTGTTTTGCAAAAGAACAACGGATTTCGAATAGGGGTGGTAGGATGTTAGGCTGTGGGGATTGTCGGCTTTAGAGTGAAGGCAATTGTGGGTTTAGGACTGAGTGGCCTATCTGGGCTGGGGCTGTTGACCTCTTGACCTTTATAGAGTTTTTTTAGGGTTCAACGGTTTAGGGTTTAGGAGTTTAGGGGTTTAAGGTTTAGGGTTTCGGGGTTTAGGGTTTTGGGGTTTAGGGTTTAGGGTTTAGGTCTTGGGCCTTAGCCTCGGGGTGGATACAGTCTCTCAGCGATGCAAAAAATATGAGGATCCCTATCACAAGCCTTCTTAAGGTAGAGGCGTTTAAACGTGGTTTAGCGTTTAAGGGTTTAGGCTTTTGGGTTTTAGGGCTTCGGGCCCAAAAGTTGGAAACCCAATAGCCTCAGTCCTTCAAGAGTAATGTACAGGGAATCCCAGCACTACTTGTCCTCACATAATCCGGTTTCCAGCTTTTTGGGGTTTCCTATAAACCTACCTATCCTCATCCCCAGACTTTTGAGAAGTCGATTCACAGGTGGCTGTGCAGAGCCTACTGGCCACCCCCACCCCCGTGACGGGCGATGGTTTCGCCGTGGGCAAGCATGCCAAGGCTGCAACCCTAAACTCCCAACCCTGAACCCTAAACCCCGAACTTTAAACCCTGAACCCTAAACCCTGAACACTAATCCCTAAACCCTGAAAAAAATCCCAAAGCCCTGAACCCTAAACCTTGAGCCTTAGTCCATAACCCGGACCAGAAACTGAAACCCCAAACCGTGCGCCCTACATCCCAAAACGCAGTTCAGGGCATCAGGCCTGGAGGGCTCATGTTTCGGGGTTCAGGGGTTCAGGGGTTTAGGGGTTCAGGGATTCAGGCGTTTAGGGGTTTAGGGGTTTAGGGGTTTAGGGGTTAGGGGTTGAGGGGTTTAGGGGTTAGGGTTTGATGCCCGGGTTCTTGTTTATAGGCGTGAGTGTTTAGGATTTAGGGGATTTGGGCTTAGGGTCATTCAGCCTCTGTACTTAGGAAGCAGTGAGTGCAGTGCCGCTTGAAACTATTGCTCCGCTTTGTTCGCAGTCTAACCAGATGCTTCGACATGTGTTTGTTTCGTTTCCCCTGTAGATTCCTCCTGCGCAGCCCTAAACCCTATGCCCTAAACCGTCACGTTAATAAGTACATTTCTTGTTGAGGAGCGTTGGTCAAGTGAAAGTTCTCATAAGTTGTCTGCCAATAGCGATACACAGCCCAGAATATGCATTCGTTACAATGGCAACTTAGATATTTTCTCGCAGAACCACTAGTGGGGTTCGATGAGGTGTCGGTCTTAGTGACAGTGCCCGCAGCCAGAAGGTAGTTGTTGTGAGGGAGGGCTGCTGACTTAGTACAGAACACCACTATTGCACTAGCACCCTGACATGTTGAGTTTGGGCCTGTTGCCCGATGCGAGGTTCTCATGAGGATAATTAACCTCAGGCACCGTGCGTTGAGGAAGCGAAGAGATTTGAAGAACTTGTGTACGTATGTATGTATGCATGTATGTATGTATGCATGCATGGGTGGATGTATGTATGTATGTATGCATGGATGGATGGATGTAATGTAATGTAATGTAATGTAATGTAATGTAATGCAATGGAATGGAATGTAGTGTAATGTAATGTGATGTACTGTAATGCAATGTAATGTGATGGGATGTAATGTAGCGTAATGTAATGTAATTTAATGTAATGTAATGTAATGTAATGTAGTGTAGTGTAGTTTAGTGTATGTATGTATGTCTGTCTGTATGTATGTATGGATGTATGTATGTATGTATGTATGTATGTATGTATGCGGGTATGTGTGGACATGTGACAAACCATGGCAAATGCCAAAGAATGAGCTTTCTGTATGCAGTGGATTTTACGCACTTGTAAAGTAGGTATCTGCAACCGTCTCTCGCGATTGTGTCGTGAAGGATAGCTGCAGCAGCGATGCCTCCTGAACCCATAGTCTTCAGTGATCAGCGACTCCTGCTAATGGTGGTGTTGCTATGCATTAGTCCTGTACTGCAGCGATGAGCTACGAAGATGCCAAGCTCACGGATGTGATGGATGCTGGTATTACGAGAACTTTGTGACTTAGGACTCACATGGTAATTGTTCAAGTGTATCAAGCGTTTTGCTGATTAAGTGCGCAATAACTGTGAGTGCGACGGGCCTTACTAAAGTGCTCAGCTGGCAAATTACTGCAGATAGTCGTCTTCAAACATGCACCATCTAACATTCCTAAAGACTCAGTTTTTGTTCTGAAATCTGGGTATCTTAGTTTCCAGATTCACCGAGATTTTATTTGCTTTTGGCAGAGTTGCAGAAAGTTAAGTTGTCATCGAGGATGATAAAGCAACAACGTAGAGACCTCCACCTCAACATGCGCATGGCCTCCAGCCTGATCTCATCAGTCTTGAGGGGGGCCCTTTAGTGTTCAAGATTTAGGATGTAGAATATTAAAACAGGGCTTACGGGTACCTTCCCTGTGCCTGGCAGCGCGAGGAGGCGAAGCACCACCTCGAGAAGAAGATCTTCACCGGGCAGTACACGTTCAGAGATGCTGGGCCCTATTCATGCGATCCAGCGATGTGTTGCCCAGAGGAGCCCTGCACCCTCAATTGAGGAGCAGAATATACTTCAGATCATCATGAGAAGCTTTTGAAAACCCTAAACCCTACATGTAGCCCGTAATGAAGGGTTACCGGGATGTCTGGTTGGTGGAGAGCTACGCACGCAGCGCAGCAAATAGCATGAGGCCAAGGCAACAGGGCTTTCTCGAACGAAGGGGCGGTGACAACCGTTTTGGGGTTTAGGATTTAGGGTTTACAAGACGGCGTGCAGCCTGGTTGGGATGTGCTTGCTCAGGGCCATGTTTCCCATACCGGCACATGCGTGGCAATTGCTATTGCACCGGTCGCCTGACACCCAGGACGGACCACTGCAACTTGATACGCGAAATAACTCCCACCTCGTTCACTGATCTTCACTGGTTGCCGAAACTTGAATTCGACGAGGGCCAGACTCCAAAATCCGCAGCCACCCTACAAAACAGCCTGGCACCTGTCCTCCCTAGACCCCTAAAGCCCATAAACCACAAAGAAGCCCTAAGCAAAATTCCCCCAAAAAATAATATGTGCCAAGAAAGCCAAACCCAGGAAGGAATGGTGGACCTGAACTACACCTGCGAGCTGCCGGGCAGTATACACGTCAGCGGAAGGGATTTACACGGATTTAGGGTTTAGGGTTCTACTCGGGTTTCTTAAAAAATGCTTCCTGTAGGTGTCTTTCTCAGGGTGCTCACCCGGTCTTGATATCTTTTTAATAAGGGGGTTCTCAGTGTAGATGCGAGTCTCGGGGTGTAAGTGCTAACCAAAACCTAAACCAGAAAGCCTGAGTAAACGTGAATTCTAACCTTTAACGATTAATAGCCCGAACTTTAGACAGAAGGTCTAGTAACCCTTAAAGGAAGCTTTTTAGACCCCTCAGAGGAACCCTTATCATATCTTCGGTATAGTAACCCCTACAGAGAGCCCTCATAGTAGGTTGTCGCGCTTTTTTTTCACTGGTAGTTTGGGGCTGCTTCAAGGTTAGTCTTACGTGGCAGGTGTGGGACTTTTGAGCATAAGCTAGTTTTGGGGCCTTAAAAAACTAATCCTTCTAGAAGTCCAAATCTGTGCAACTTCAAGCGCCCAACACAATGACTCAGATCGACCTTGCCCGACAGGATACTACGAATACTTGTGATTGTTCTCATGATTGTAAATTATTGATATTGTTATGATTATCGTTCTGGTTGGGACATGGATGCTCTGTGGCACCGGACGGCCTTTGTGTGGACATTAACATGGTTGGGACATGGATGCTCTGTGGCAATGGACGGCCTTTGTGTGGACGTTTACGTGGTTGGGACATGGATGCCCTGTGGGAACGGACGGACTTTGTGTGGACGTTTACATGGTTGGGACATGGATGTTGTGTGGGAACACGGATGCTGGATGCAAACACTGGAAAAACACAGGAACACGCACAAACCTACGATAAACCACACCAGGATGCCGCCTATCTGCGAAAAACGCACACGATAACGCCCGCTATGTGCAAGAAACACAGGAGAACGCCAAGGAAAATAAGGCGCGCCCACCTTATAGTAGGGTTTAGGGTTTCGGGATTAGGGTTTATAGAGTAGCTCTTAAAGAGAACTTATGGTATCCCAAAGACGAACCTTTTTGGATCCCTTACAGACAGGGGATTCTGAGAAGGGCACCCGTCAAGATCGCTCGAAAGGGACCGTTATAGTTCCTTCAAAGGGAACCCTTATCGGAACCCTTAAACGAACGCTTAGAGATCCCTATAGGGGAACCCTAAGCCCTTAAACCCTTATGGGCAACTTGTGGGTTAAAGGCCACGTGGGTCCCTGGAAGCACCGAGGCTGGGCGAGTGCACCATCCGGCAGCTTGGGCCGAGGGTATGGATGAGTTTAGGATTTGGGGTTCTTTCAGGGGATCTAGAAGGCTTCCTTGAAGGAGTCTGTAAGGATTCCCTTGATAAGGGATCCACTAAGGTTCCTGTAAGGGATCTGGCACTACGGGGGCTACTTTAAGGGTACGATCATGGTTGCTCTAGGGTTTAGGGGTTTAAGCTTAAGGACTCAAAGCTTTGGGTTTAGGCTTGGAGGACTCAAGGTTTAGGGCCTTTAGGGTTTTGGAAGGAGGGTTCAGGGTTTAGGGTTTGGGGTGTACGGCCCGTGCTCAAGATTCAGGTGCCTTTGGGGTTTATAATCTCAGACCGGGCCGCTTGCTGCGGGCTCAAAGACTCAAGGGTCAACGGTTCTACTGGGCTGTTTAAGTCTCAGCGGTTGTGTAGTTAATCTCTCATGGAGAGGTAGGGAACGCCAACATTATCCACAAATAGAAGGTCGGGACCGGTAACTAAACGTAAAACTAAATGTCTGAACGCCCCGCCCATGTCTTTGCAATGGCGTGGGCCCAGGAAATCCATTAAAACTCAAAACCCTTAGGCCCTCAGGCCTGGAAACTGTACACCCCAAATACCAAATTCCGATTGTGAGAGTGTCACTACCCCAACGCCCTCGATTCTCTTTAAAGGTTCTTAACCCGAAATGTCCATATCATCCCTTATAGGAATCCCTGCAATACTTTCGAAAACCCTTAGAGGACCCTTTTCCGGAGCTGCTAAAGCCTAAACTACCGAGTCCAAAACCCTTCACTCCCATTAGCCCTAAAACCTAAGCCCCCAATGTGGGCTCGTCCTAGCTAGGTGGGAGACCAAAACTTTAAAACAACAATTTTGTTAAAAAAACAAACCCTAATACTCCCAGGCTCCGTGTGGATCATGCCAAGCCCGGCCACTTCTCCGAGCAAATGGCCTGGGTGGAACCTCAGAAGCATGTTCTGCTGACGAACATACAGGTACGTACATATTTGTGCATACCTACATACCTACATGCATGCAGACACATATACATATGCATACATATTTCCATATGCATCTGTAAGTGTGTGTATGTATGTCTATATATATACATACATACATACATATACATGTGTGTGACCTTCGGCTTGAAGAGTCATTTGTCGACGAAGGCCAAGTAACAGCACAGCGTTAAATGCTGCCCCTGCAAATACATCTGAGAAGCATCGGGAAACCTGAAGCGACTTTTCTCTTGTAGGAGGTTGCGACATGCTCTAAACCCTAAACCGTAAACCCTAAACCGTAAACCCTACAATGTGAAACCGATCTTTGCTCATTGAGGGTTTGAGGGTCAGGGAGAGCGTCTTGCGGTGCCATGAGCACAGAGCTTGACTCTTCTGCAAAGCATCTGCTTGCGTGTCGGTGTCAGTCAAGATGATCGCAGGTCGTGGCCAGGGTGGGACGTGAGTCCAGTAGAAAAATGGTGTAGTGTTTCGGGGTTTACGAGTTCAGGCTGTAGGGTTTAGCTTGAGAATGTGCACACGGCGAAGAGGCAATAAACCCTAAACCCTCGACCCTAAACCGAAACCAGGCACAAGCTTTGGCAGCTCCAAATACCTCACTTAAAGCAAGCCCCTGATTGACTGAGGAGTACTCTGCCACCAAGCCTGGCGAGGACTTGGCACCAATATGTTTCGACTTTCCACGGATCCTGCACCGAACTTGTCTTTTGGAGCTTAGTGCGTCGGTTTAGGGTTCATGGTGCGGGCGTAGGGTTCGATTAATTTGGGTTTAGGCGGCTCTTGCTTGCAAGCCTGCAGCAAAAGGGGGCTCAGCAGTGCGCCTGCGAAAGGGGGTGAACGTGAACCCAGGCGCGAACCCAACCAGCCGGATGCAAAAGAGGGGCTTAAGAAGGGTTCGGTTTCGGAGTTACGGGGTTATATAAGCCTTATATAAGGGTTATATACGAAGGATATAAGCCTTATATAAGGGTTATATACGAAGGATTGGAGGGTGTAGTTCTAGATCTAGGGTGGTGTTCAGAATCCCTTAGAATTTACGGGTCATGGTTTGGAGTGGCGAGTTCGGCTCTGTTGGTCGCAGCGCGGCAACAGGAATCGGAACCTGTGGTGTGCTATACCAGCTTCGCATTCTTAACAGCCTCAGACATGTGTAAACCCCCGTGCCTAGTAAGCCCTGCAGTTTAGGGTTTGGAGTTTAGGGTTTTGGGGTTCAGGGCTTGAGGGATTTGGGGCTTAGGGCCTTGGGGGTTTAGGCTTTTGGATTTAGGGTTTCAAAAAAACACTTGTCAAAGCATGATTGAAAGAGCGAGAGTCTAGTGGCTCATGGCGATCACAAAAGCCTCGCCACTGGTGGATATTTGTTGGTTTGTCTATGGGCATGAATGTAACAGGCTGTGCGAGCCGGAGAAGAACCAGTAGCAGTGCAGCAGCGGTACTCATCGGCGTCGGCGTGGTGATAAGAAACAGTGTCATTGACAGCTCCATCGCCATCACCCGCATCAGTGCGGCCACAGGCTACAACAACAACAACAACGACAACGACAACGACAACAACAACAACAACCACAACCACAACCACAACCACAACCCCATGAACATCACACCATCATCATTATCATCGTCGTTATCATCGTTACGGTCATCACTATGCCCGTCAGCACCGGTTCATGTTCGCAAGCATATTAACACCAGCAGCAATACAAGCGCAGTAAGGTCCGGCAGCGTCGTGCTGTATTTCGGGCAGTCCTTAGAAATATTTTGGGGAGTGCTTAGGGTTTCTTTTGGTGTTGAGTTTTTCATTCAGAGTCTGACCCTTGAACCTGCAATTCTTGCCTGGGCAGTGCCATAGGCTCTACATGCTGTCCAAAATACCAACCTTTGTAGGGAAACATACAAGAAAGCCATCACAACAAAGGCTAATCAAGAAGGTGGCACCAAGGCTTTGGGCGTGTAGGGCCAAAGGCTATGATTCCATTCCCAAACCCTAAAGTTGCAACCTCGAAACGAAGATGTGACCTCCAGGAGCCATTGCCGTTCGACTTGGGCCGCAACGAGTGGGGCTGCCCAAGGACGCCCAGAGAGGGTTGAATGTAGGGGCGGACTGGTCATGATTAGTAGTATACTTACCTATACTGTTTTGGGTTTCCTTATTATCGCTATAGTAAAGTATCTCCCCAGTGTCCGTCTATCACTATACACTAATATATACCAGTAGAACCAATACTAACCATTCGGCCCCCTATGCTAGACCCTGCAATTTTAGCACGTGTGACGTAGCAAACCATTCAATATACAGTAAAAACCTATTCGAATTGTACAACCAGCTTTTATTTTCTAGTTCATAGTTCCATCACAAGAAGCCGTTGCCTTTGCCCCGAGTTCTGTTCGTGCTGGGCTATGAATCCAGAAACGACCAGCCCGCAACCCATTCAGAAGCATGGCGTCCCTTAGGGTTTAGGCCTGTCTGTCGTTCGATGATAGCTGCCTCACGACAGCCTCCTGCTTCGATCCTAAACCGTGAACCTTGAAGCAACGAATCCGGCTGTTCCTCAAACCCAAGACCCCAAACTCAAAACCCCCAGACATTCAACCGCAAATCCTGAAGCTTCGTACACCTATGGCGGCTCAAGGTGCAGAGCAGTAAGGTGGGGGAGTAGAAGGGTGGTCAACTAAAAGCACTGACCCCTTCCCTCTGGCTGTTGCAGGCTTCTGGTTTGTATTATCCCTTTGTCGACCAGAGATGCTGCACGTCTCGTGTCTCTCCGGGGAGACGTATGCTGTGCCAATCGAGGTTTGCGGCGATGCAAAGTCGTTGAAGGCCTGCTTGAGTTGTAGCTGGGGCTTGCCCCCCCGGTTCCAGCAGCGGCTGCTTTTGGAAGGCAGTGAATTGGAAGATAGCAAACTGCTGGAAGCACCTATGGAGCTGAACCTGCTTCTGCTTCCTTTGAGATCCACCCACAAAGACGAGCTCTTCACTGCCATCCGCCTTGGATCTGCATCCCAGGTGGAGACCCTGCTACAGGTCCCCCAGGACCCGAATGTAGCTGATGGGCAGTCCAGGCTACCTTTGCAGCTGGCATCCGCTGCCGGGGATGTTGACATCGTGCGCTTATTGCTGGAGGCTCGCGCTGGCACAGACTTGGTCGATGGTCACCGTCTCACGGCGCTAATGTACGCGTCCAACCACGGCCACGCCGGTGTCGTGGAGTTGCTTTTGCAGACTGGTGCTTATGCAAGCGCATCGAGCAGCGAAGTGGTGCAGTTGCTGCTTGCTGCCCCCCTGCAAATGGCATCTGCTGACGGGAATGCTGACATTGTGCGCTTATTGCTGGAGGCTCGTGCTGGCACAGACTTGGTCGATGGTTGCGGTGACACGGCATTGATGCGCGCATCCAGCGGCGGCCATGCCAGCGTCGTGAACTTGCTCCTACAGGCTGGTGCAGACGCAAGCCTTGTGAACTGTCTCGGCTACACATCTCTCATGCTCGCAACCAGCGGAGACCACTCTGAGGTGGTAGAGTTGCTCCTTGCGGACCACACCAACCCCGATACTCCGAGCCAGGGCCAAGTTGCTGTGGAGGGCCTGCCCGAGGTCTCCGAGGCAAGCTTGTTGGACGATTCTGGCAGCACAGTCGTTGATCACTCAGATTTCTACCGGAGGGCTGTCAAATTCCTTCGGGACAATTGCTGTGGCCTTGCTTGAAAATTGATGTGGAGAAGTGTCCGGCCAGTGGCAGCAATTTTCAGTTGTCCTGCCAGCAGCGAAAGCTTGCGCGACCAGATGGGAAATGCATTCCCGTCGTCAAGCCCTCACGGGTGCAACTTGGGGGTGGGAACCCTAAACCCTAAACCGGATCTTGCTGCTGAAGCCGCACAGATTGAAATTCATGATGTGGCCATGCCGAGCCATGGCATACCACGAGCAAAAAAGAGTAACTGGTGAACCTAATGCCGGTGCCGACAAATCGACAAAGTGTGTCTCATGATAATTAAATAAAAATATTTGTAAACGATAATTTACTGTATTAATGTGTAGTATATTGAATTATGTATTACTGTATGATATGACATTAAGTTCTGCTTTATTTTGCTATAGTTTATCAACACTATGTTACATTATAAGTAATGTTTAGCGTGTACTAGATGATTCCATATTAAATGATCAATTTAAATTATAGCTTATTGTATTATTGTTATTTTGCTGTATTATATTTTACTAGGTTATGTTATACTATATCATACTGTATTGTGTTTTATTATATTTTATTTTGTGTTTTTTTTTGTATTTTTTCTTTTGTTCTACTAGATTTCATTGCATTTCATTATGTTTTGTTGTATTTTGCTATAATATAGCACATTATGTTTCATTATAATGTGATAAAATGTGATATTGAAGTAAAATATATTGTAGGTAACTTATATTATATTATGGTGGTGTTTCTCAGGGTTGTCAGTTGGCTTGCCTGAGGTCGACTGGTTGGAACCGGCTTGATTTAGTGACGGGGGTGCTGTTTTGTAGAGATACGGTTTAGGGCTTAGTGTTTTCCAGGGCTACGGTTGGGGCTTCGGGTTTACGGCTTAGGGTTTTAGAGTGGCTTGTACCCCTGGGGCTCCAAATAGCGCAACGTAGGTACTATTTATAGACTTTAGACTTTAGACCCCAAAGTCGGTACTATTTGCATACTTGGAGCCCTAGGGTACTTGCCGACGACGAAGCAAGAGCTGATCTTGCGAGTTTGAGTGCGACAGCAGAAACTCATACACCCTAGAATGACTTTAATCGCGATTTAGTTCATAATATATATATATATATGTATATATATATATATAAGCCCCCCACCTGTAATTCCTTAACAGCCCGACGTCTTTCCCAGGAACCCGGCGTGCGACCACTTCCCTGATTTTCTTCTGCTGCCACAGGTCGGCGAGACACTAAAACATAGTCCTACCAAAGGGAGTTAGACCCAACCCAGCTTCAGGAGTCTAGGGTTCCTTTTAAAAGGGCTTAGGGTTTTAGGGTTCCAAAAAGGGTTCCTTATTAGGCTTCAGTATTCGTTTTCCTCAGAGCACCGGTTGTTGAATTTCAGGATCCCGTTTTAGAGTGCAGCTAGTTAAGTCCCTACATGTTCTCACTATATATCATTGTACTGAAAGGGGGTCCTATTCCTAATCCCTAAGCCCTTTACGCCATGCTCCTTACTTGAGCGGAACTGTGTTCTCGAAAGGAACCGCCACACACAAATCGGATTTAGGGTTAGTTAGGAGTTTAAGCCGTTGCCAATTCGGCCGGCTACGCAGCAGGGCAGTTCGTTGCACAGGTCACATTCAAAAGACTGCGATCGTTGTGGGTTTTGTTCGAAGAAGAAGCACATTGCGTCCGACAGGACCCCCTGAGCACGCGAGAGACGGAGATGGAGAGAACCGCGTTGCTCTAACGAATACATACACAAACCTTGTTTAACCTTCCTAAGAACCCTAAACCCTAAACCCCTTAACCCTAAACCCTAAACTGTAAAACCCTAAACCCCTTAACCCCAAACCCCAAACCCTAAACCCTAAACTGTAAAACCCTAAACCCCTTAACCCCCAAACCCTAAACCCTAAACTAAAAACCCCTAGACTCTACGCCCTGAACCCCTCAACTGGCCCCGAATCACTTCCCAAGCCTGTCGAAGCGGAGGCATCCCTCGAGCATCATCTCTGAGGGACCTCAAGTGGTGAGGGCTGGAGGTGTAGGGTTTAGGGTTTAGGGTTTAGCGTGGTGAGGGCTGGAGGTTTAGGGTGTAGGGTTTAGGGTTTAGCGTGGTCAGGGTTTTAGGGTATCCATTTTCTTTGCCGGTTTGGGGTTGGGGTTTAGGTGTATAGAGTCTAGACTTCGGGTTGTCTGAGCACAATTCGTGGGGTTGTGATAGCAAGTCAGATAAGCTGAAAGAGCTCTTATGGAAATGAGTCTCACCCAGCTGGGACAGAACCGCTCGTCGATGAAACGGGCGGAAGGATCGACATAAACCACCGACGGCGCCCGAAAAAGACTCACATCCTGAGGGTTACCCTGCGAGCTGTTGTGTTTTGGGCTGTAACTTGTAGGGTACCGACCATCCCTCACATCAAAGGATTTGGCGCCCTGTAGATGCCATGTTAAACCTTTGGTCTTGGACGGGTGGCCCAGGCAAAACAAGGAGGGCGGGGTTGTGACAGTGGAAGTCCGCGCGCCTGGCACCCGGTGGGCTGTCTTCCTGTGAGGCGTGCTCCTTGATTGGTTTCGACTCTGCTCTCTGCTTCAATGACACATGTTCAGTCCCATTTCTGCTCCTGGCTGATGAGAGTGATAATTAAGATTGCAGACTTCTGATTCTATGGTCCCCCAGACAACTCGAGGAGCTTTCGGATGAGAGTTTCTGATTTTCGTCAAGAGAAGTCCTGCACATACAAGGGTGCCTGCCATAAAGGCCTTTCACACCACACTCAGTCTTTCAGGATCTCTTGTTGGAACCCTTGAAGGAACCCTGCTGGGGTGCCCTGTTACTTGGCAGTCCTGCTCTGTTTCCAAAGCCCTAAACCCTAAACCCCTAAAGCTCTAAACCCCTAACCCTAAAAACCCTAAACCCCTAAACCCCTAAACCCTAAACTCCGAAACCCTAAAACCCAACCCCTAAACCCTAAACCCTGAAAACCCTAAACCGCTCAACCCGGCCAACTAAGTGCTCAACAGGTCTCCACCCGTGAACCCTCGATCCGAACTCCCAAGCGCCAAACCCCACGAAGCCCTAAGCCCTCTAGTTTGGGTTTAGGGTTGAAGGGTTTAGGGGTTTAGGGTTGAAGGGTTTAGGGATTTAGGGCCAGGGTTTAGGGTTGAAGGGTTTAGGGGTTTAGGGTTTAGGGTTTAGGGTAGGGTCTGGCTGCTTGCTCCAACTCCGGGCGAAGTGGAAAGCCTGTTGCAAAAGGGTAGACCCTACACCGCAACCCCTGAACCTCGAAACAAGGCCTGGCATTGCCCTAAACCCTACACCCCTAAGCCCTAAACCTGAGGCGGGACACTGTGAAGGAGTTGAAGTCCAAGGCCATCCTCCGGATATGTCTGTGGGAGCAGAGTGCGGCAGGGATTTTGGGCCTTGAGCGTTTTAGGGCTCAGGGTTTGGTGTTTGGAGGTTTAGGTTTTTGGGGTCAGGGTTTTTAGTTTCACGGTTTGGAGCTTTTAGGGTTCAGGTTTGGGGTTTAGGGTTTGGAGTTTGATTTTTGGCGGGGTTCTTTTTCGTGCCAGCAGTATTTTTTACTTTTAATGGTCATATTGTACGGTCCAGGGATCAGTGCACAGAGCACCACAAGGGAGTTCGACAATGGCATCTGGCATACGAAACATATTGCAGATACAGATACAGATACAGATGCTCCCAAACAGTATGGAGACCATATCAAGACGGTCCGGTCCTTGCCTCAAAATCCTTGCTGCTAGGATATTTGCGCAGTTTTGGCAATTTTGTTGTCAGATTGTGAACCTAAACCCTAAACCCTAACCCTGAATTGCAGTGTTTTTTTGTTCTGAGAGACCTGTCGCTGGAATCCGTCCCCTGCCTTGTGCGAGCGTTCGGGTCGAAACCCCAAAAACCCTAAAGCGCCTGTGGGTAGTTCTCTATATTAGGGTCGCTTCTGGGGTCCTTTTTTTTTTTTTATAAGGTTGCCATACTATATTTGGGACTTAGAAAGGGACCCTACTTTAGAGAACTACCCCTGCGCATGAAGGCTTACCACCAGCTCTCGGTGTGGAATCGGTTCACGGATCCCGATGGGGTGGACGAGGCCACTGCAGAGAAGCTGACTCGGGCGGCGGGGCGCAGAGGTGTGGAACGTGCCGGTAGGAAAACAGGGAGGAAGATACTTAGTCAAGCAATTGTGAAAACCAAGACGAGGTAATTTAAAGGTAAATTTGCTGGGATATGTGCCAAGCAGTTGAACCACGACCTTTGCAAGAGTGTGGCAGCTAGGAATCTTGCTGTTACGTTCGTTGATTGTGATCTGTTCGCAATGCACTGAGTCTAGGACATCTTCAGGTGGGTAGTTACCGTTATAGGAGCCTTATAGAAGGTCTATATACCTTATAGAAGCCTTTTTGAAGCCCTATATACCCCAAACTCCCCACCTGTAGTTTGAGAGACTCCAAGTCCAACATCCCTTTACCAGATGGTCTCTGATTCAGGATCGCGAGGCCGTGCCACAACTTTAACGCTTATATAGTTATAGGGTTGTACGCAAATAGGTTACCACGTACTTATAGATAAATACGGTTGATGATATAGTGTGTTTATATGTTTGATGGCGAAGCTCCAGGGCTTCGTAGGCAAATTGCAGGACTCAGCTGCGCTTCCACCCCTGAGCTCCTGCAGGCCGGGCCCTGTGAGGCGTTCTGCTTTGAATGCTCTGAAAGCCAGCAAAACACGGCTTCAACCTCAACCCCCCCACCCTCCCTCCTTGCATAAACGTGATGTGTGAAACAGCCTTTGCCTCGAGCCAAACTTTAACTCCTCAGCCGGAACTCCCCAAGCCAACGCATCCTATCCCAATCATTCTCCCGGAAAATGTCATCGAGACACCGCGCGACACTAAAGCATAGCAGCTGCATATCCTGGCCAGCACTGCGCCGCAACAAGCACAACTCTAGGACTTCGACTACCGGAGCACCCCCTCAAAACAGACACTGAACGCGAGGCACTCGAAGCACCGCAGCCTGAGCCCTCGAAAGTCTATCAAAAACCTCACTTGCCACATCCTCGAGCTCGTCAATGCACCCCCAAAGCCCTGCATAACCTTCCCAAACCTCCAAACTCTAAACCCTAAACCCTAATCGCGTGTGAGTGCTGAAAAGAATCCCTCGCCTAGGCAAGTCCGAGTGTGAGTGCTGAAACCCTAATCGCGAGCCCCTTGCAGCCCTTACCTTTAAACTCACCCCCTTAGAGCTGCTTTGAAACCCCCGAAGCCTCTCAGCCGACTCAAGACCACATGCCTCGCTTGGATTGTCCGAGCGTGAGTGCCGAAACCCTAGATGCCTATGTAGGAACCTGATTTTAAAAAAGGAAACCCTGGGTGCTCATTGGGGTTCTTGAAATGAATCCGACTATTTTGGGGTTATAGGGCCAGGGTTCCTTAATTCATCAGGTTCCTACATTAGTGTAAAACCAACAAGCCTGAACGCCGAAAGTTTTAAACTAGATCTGGGTGCTCTGAATCACCCTCTCATTATAAGCAATATACTGAACTAAATAATAAGGATCAGCACCGATCCCTCAAAATAATTTCGGTGCAGAACAAACTTTTTCAGCCCTTGATCCCAAATATATATGGCTGAGTTGAAGAGGTTTGGGAACCTCGTAGCACAGGCTCGCGCGCAAGAAAGGAGAAGAGAAAAAGGCATTGGACGATCGCAAGAGGCTTTGCCAGTGTGCCTGGGCAGCAGCGCTTAGGGTTTATAACATAGATGTCTTAATATGAATATTTTAGAATAGGGATTTGGGATATGTTGTAGTGAGACTTATTAGATTTTCTAAGAACTATTCAAAAAAGCTTGTTGACATTGTCAATCATACGTAGCTATCCAAGCAGGTTTTGGGCTGACGGTGTCGAATCACTCTCCTCGGAATTGTCACCGGAGTACCGGTTCCAACATCCAAGAACTGATCGTGCTTAAGTAGTATTGTTTAGGGTTTACGGGGCTTAAACAGTTACAGTTTATGGCAGTTTAGGGTGTTTCGGGGTGGCTTTTTAGCAAGACAAGAGGGCTTTGCCACGTGGTCTTGCGGTGTGTTGAGGCTTTTTCATTGGGTGTTTTGCATCTGATAAAGAGACGGCATTCCATTAGCGACTGTACTGTACTTCTTCTTAGACTGACGCTAAAACCTAAACCTTCACCGTTACAGCCTTGAAGCTGCTAAGTTTCAAGGCGGCTTGGCTGATGGTGAAGAACTTCAGCTTCTGGCAGCACCTTGGACACGAGAAGCCTTCCAGCAGCCAGGACTCCCTAAACCCTACCCATAGGCCCCTAAGTAGTTCCCTTTTGGGGATTGCCTTATAGGACTCTAACTATAAACTACAAAAAGGAACTACTTAGGGGCCTATATATGGTTATAAACCCTAAATCATGTAGCTTTGTGTGCCCGCTAGAGGGGTACCCTGCGACTTTCTGAGCAGACCAGACCGGCATCGGTCCACAAACGCCTAGCCACACGCGTGATTGCGGGCAATCGGTTTGGGGTTTAGGCTAGGGTGTAGGGATTTTTTGCTACGTGGAGTTGTACGACCACTGTCTGCTCAAGCATGGTGGCCCACCCTAAACCCACCCCCCGGCCCCCCCTCTCCGGCAATCTGCAACGACAGCGCCTAACTGTTCGGTGATGCTTAGCAGGTGAACTGTTCGGGCTTCGCAACCGAGCCACAGCTTCTTGTGCTCTTGGAAGTTCACCCCTGTTGGACACTACTGTAAACCCTGACCTCCTTACTAAGGCTACAGCCTGAAGTACTGACCCCTAAATCTTAAAGCTTGAATTAAGACCTGCATAGGAGGCAGCGGGGACATGCATCCTGACTTTCTGCTCAAGGACGTCCAACCCCGACACGCGCGCAAGGATAGATCTGAATGTCGCAAGTCGGCCATGCCTCAGAGCATTTTGAGAATCCACCTCTGCGAAACCCTTGAGTCCCTGACGCCATGAAGTCCGAACAGAAGTTGGCCTGCCCCATGAAGATTCCCTAAACTCTAAACCGATGGTATACCCCTGACTAACAACAACCCCTCCCTCTTTGAGAAAGGGAACTTGATATTCTGGACTTTAACTAGGTTCCTGAGTAGTACCCTGTTGCCCTTTTTGTTGTATGGTTCCCTTATCAAAACTGAATAACAGGAAAAAGGGTACCCTTATTATTATGGGGTCACGGGCGAACCTCAGGCTCCGGACGCGAGATCACGGGCGGCAGATGCCCAAACTCCTTCACCTGAAGGCCTCGAGCGAGACTGGCGCAAGGGATTCATGAGAAAGAGGATTTTCCGGGGTTCTTGCACGGGCTTTATGTTTAGGGTTCTAAAGATACATAAGTGTGGTATAGCTCTCAATCACCTGAATCAGGACCCTCCGGATGTCAAGGGCTATCGCGCAGGCTCGTGTGGCGAACGTATCCGAGTCCTCTCTTTTGATTGGTTGGTGTTGATGTTCCACAGCCACTTGCTTAGAGCTGTGGCGACAGGCATTCATCGCCATATTGACCAGAAAGGACAGAAGCTTAAAGGCTTCAACCCCCGAACCCCGAAACCCTATGGGACCTTTGCAGAACCCTTGTAGAACCCTTAAAGTAATAAGACACCACAAAAGCCGCAAGCCAAATATGAGCTTTACGTCCCCTCCTGACGATTTGCGAGACGTTGCACGTGTCAGCTTTCGGGGTACGTTGGTCGTCTTGATGCCCAGGAATTAGGCTGTCTCGGAAACCATCATTATAATATGTGTGTATATATATATGTATATATGTATATATGTATGTATGTATGTATGTATGTATGTATGTATTGTATTGTATTGTATTGTATTGTATTGTAATGTAATGTAATGTAATGTAATGTAATGTAATGTATGTATGTATGTACACATGATAACACAGTATTGATGCATTATATGGCATCTGCCCCAGCAGCCTGGTTTAAGAGCAGGGTTCTATAAGGGCGACTATCCGGGTTCGAATTAGATCCGCTTATAATCGGGTTCGGACTATATCTTGTGTGCATCGTTATTAGAGTCCCGATTCGTCTCGAATCCACAGGAGACACCGACATACCAGAAGCCTCGGTTGAAGTGTGCCTCGGTTCGAGGACAAGCAGGATGCGGGCATTGTGCTTTAGGACTTTAGGTTTAAGGTTTCAGAACTGAGACTAAGGGGTCCGGAGCTGTATCAGGTGAGGGTGTGGGTGAGAGTCGATGGTGCCTTTAGGAGTTTGGCTTAATCGTGATTACTGTTGCCTCAAGGTTTACGCAGAAACTCAGAGTCGGGGGCAGGGGGAGCGGGAAGAACATTCTAGGCTCTTGAAAAGCTGCAGTTCAGACGAGCAAATCTTCATCTCAAGCAGCCTCAATTTTGCAGTACGACCGTTACTTATCGGAAGGTTCTGGCTGTCACTGCTGCGTCAAAAAAGCGGTATACGTCATGATCGACACCAGCCCCCTTTGCGCCCTCTTAGCCTGAATTTATGGTTTTGTTGGCTTTAGGGAAAGGTCTGAGGGGTTGACGAAGTAAACTTAACCGGGTTCAAAACTTGTGGGGGGCACTTTTCCAATGTGTTGTGAACTTTGAAGCGTGCAACACCAAAGCGAGGGCCTTTTTGAAGGGACCAGCAGATGAACAGCTGCGTTTCTGTTAGGGTTTAGGGTAGCTTATGTTCAACGCTCCCGGTTCAGAAGGATTTGGAGGAGCTCTCTGACGTCTAGGTATTCAGTTATTCGGGTTTGCCTAAGACTTTACAGGCCTCTTAACTAAGGAGCAGTTCATCTAAGACCCTTATAAAGCATCGTAACTCCATACATCGAAATAGGCCCTAAACGCCAATCCCTGAACATCTCTAAGGTTTCTCTTTTCCTTGAATTCGAAGCCCTGGTAGAAACCTAAATTAAAAGCGAAACCCTCGTGCTAGCGAGCCAGGACGAATTGAATTCAAGGTTCCGAGTCGGTTACGATAGGGGTCTGAATGTCTCGAAATAGTGTTCCCTTATAGATTCTATGCAGCTAGCTAGACATCTAAGATGACCCCAAACCGTATTCTGACCAGTACGACCCGCATGTTGCCTCTCCGGCACAGCGCCCTCCAAGTCAGGCTGCCAACCGTGCGGCTCAACTTGCCACTCGGAGAGTCGGCGAGTTTTGCAGTGTACCCCAGAGAGCCCAATACCGCTTAACTAAGGAATATAGCTTAAACTATAAGGAGCTTCATATTATGATTTAAGCTATGTTCCTTAAGGGGTATTGGGCTCTTTGGGACTGGTTTAGGTTTTGGGGCTTCTTTGCCGAATCAGGGGATGAGGCCAAGGCAGGGAGAGCGGAGGGATGGAGAGATACAAATACTCGTCGTCTACGGCTCTAAGTTCTTTGGGATCCATTAGCTTTAACCTTGAGCACTATTGCTCTTCGTTGTTTCTGTCCTGGGATCGTTGCTAGGCTGATGGGCACTTATAAGGTGCTTTAGCAGCAAGCCCTTTTAGACTACTGTTGATGATATAAATCCTGCGTTGCCTTAAGGACCCCGTGGGAATTATGGTATATTCCTTATTATGGGTAATGCAGGATTTACATCTTCAATCGTACCACCGCTGGCAAACGTCACCCAACCCCTGAACTTCCTGACGGGGTCCACCGCAGACGAAAGCTACAACCAAATCACCGGCCTGCGTCCGCTCTGACAAGGCTGGTGGCGCATGCGCTGGGCGAGGTGAACATAGAGGTACACCTCTGCCTTACGAATAGGCCATCCGTGCCCTAAGAACCACGAGACAAGTTGTTGAGAGCACCTCGCTAGACCTTATTTTGCGCGCAGACTGCTTGTTCATGGCAGGCTTTTTTGAAGAGTTTTAGACGAGGGATGCCATTGTAAACCACCCATCTAGGAGGATGCTTGGGGTTCTCAGGCTGTGAAAATGGCAAAGCCCCGAGGCGTAGAAGTTTGCACCCCGACATCGAAATCTCATCGATGACTACCAAAGCTTTAGGATTTGGGATTTGGGGGGCTTAGCAAGAGGGCTTGCAATTCGGGTAACTGCAGTTAGAATCCTTAATCTGGTAGTTATACTCATGTGTCTCCCTGATCCCGCGAGTACGGCGTTGCCAGTCATCGATGCTATTTGATGTTCAGGGCTCGTGGTTTTACAGGGGAAGCCATAGAAGGTATACCTCTTTGTGACTATAAAGGTTATTGGCCTATCTGCGAGCCCTAAAACCGTGCAAAAACATACTGAGAGAACTGTAACTCAACAACTACATGGACCCTGACTGTAGTACTGCTTCTTGCAAACAAGACCTTCTATTTCGCAATACTAAAACTAACAAACACCTCGAATGGTTGCTCTCAAAACCCTTAACCCGAAACCTCCCCCTAAATCCTAAACCCTAAACCCCTAAACCCTAAACCAAAAAAACCGCTCAACTCAGCAAGTAACGGAGGCCTGGTCCTCGGAGACCGTCCTGGCGATCAAGCAGCGCGCCCACGCGCAGCTGGAAGTGTGCCGAATCTGCAGCTCAGGGCTTAGGGGTTTAGGGTTT